>PPHD01013858.1:0-10183 GCA_002909625.1 Bambusicola thoracicus | reverse complement strand
GGAGCTCTGGAGAAAATATTTGCAAAGTTAACAGTAACAAAAGTGTTCTCATGGTATGTTTTTAACCACTAATGAAAGCAGCATGTGCTTAAAATGTAAATAGTTTTGCCCTGAAGGCCGGTGTATTATGCTACTGCACTACAATGCCTGCCTGTATAACACATATCTGTATAAATAAGACCAAGCAGAGAACCTGAAGGGCTCTTCTTTGTTCCTTGAGGCTGATGTCATTGCAAACTCTGTGGCAATAGCAAAACAGATTTGGGCTTCCAATGAGCTGAACTAATAAATCAATTTGTTGATGGCTGGGATTATCTAGCAGAAATAGTACTATGTAGCATTAGAAAGTAAAACAAAATTAAGCTAAACTGTAGACACCTGACTTCTCAGAAATGCTCCAGTATTTTCCCTTTCAAAAAATCCATACATTCATTTTTGTACTGCTTTCCTATTTTTGTTTATAGAAATACGTTTCCTAATTGCATAATAAATTAGTTATACATATTTAGTTATATACTGTAAACTTGTTTCATTCAACGTCTTTTTTCTTTTTAAAGCAGTTTTGATAGTTTATCAATGTTAGTCTCAATCATTTTCTATACAACCTTATTCACAAGTAAACAAGTATTTACGCAGTATAAAGAATTTTGGTTCAAAAAACAAAATGTTTTTAAAAGCAGGAAATTCAGTAGAAAACAGAGCCATCAAATTATACCTTTAAATGACAGTGATGTACTCCATTTTCTATGGAAGACATAACTCCATTTCTTTCACTGATTTAAAATATCTATGTTTACAAAATTTATACATCTGAAAATAGTAGTCCTGAATGTTTAGCTTATAGTTTCTAATAAAATGAAAAAAGAGGACTAGTTTAATGCAATTTACATGGCTTTTTATTTCTTGCAGTCATATTGAGTGTCTAACAAGGATGAATACACTTTCTATGTTACTACAATATCCACTTCCTCCTTCCATTTTGTATGAAAACAAAAGTATCCTGCACTTTATTTTCAGTAGAAGAAAAAAAGCCCAAGAAATTGAGGTATATATTTGTCTTTTCTTTTCCTAATACAATAGAATAAGAAAGTACTTTATAGCTATATGCTTTGCCATGAAAAAATAAAATATCAGTATCCTTACAAAAAAAAAATCTACTTTTTTTTTTTTCTGTGATTTCAATAACTAGTTCAATTTAATCTTTTTTTATTGTTCTTTATTCAGCACTCACCTTAGAAATCTGTATTTAGAATGTTCAATCTTGGATTTTTTTTCCTTTACCACAACAACAAATATGATCAAGTTCACCTACCTAACCAGCTTTTTGGAACAGGTCTAGAGGAGGGCCACTAAGAGGGCTGGAGCACCTCTCCTACGAAGAGATGTTGAGGGAACTGGGCTTGTTTAGCTTGGAAAAGAGAAGGCTATGGGGAGACCTCATTATGGCCTTCCAATACTTGAAGGGAGCATACTAACAGGAGGGGCAATTGCTGTTTAGGAGGGTGGATAGTAATAGGAGAAGGTGGAATGGTTTTCAACTGAGACAGGGAAAGTTTAGGTTAGGTATTAGGAGGATGTTATTCACACAGAGGGTGGTGATACACTGGAACAGGTTGCCCAAGGAGGTTGTGTATGCCCCATCCCTGGATGCATTCAAGGCCAGGCTGGATGTGGCTCTGGTCAGTCTGGTCTAGTGGTTGGCGACCCTGCCCATGGCAGTGCAATTGAAACTAGATGATCATTGTGGTCCTTTTCAACCCAGGCCATTCTATGATACTTTGGTCTCACACAACATTCTTCTGTCCAAAATAGAAAAATATGGATTTGACTGACAGACTGTTTGATGGGTAAGGAACTGGTTGTGAGACTGTATTTGGAGAGTAGTGGTGAATGGATTGATGTCCAGATGGAGACCGGTGATGATAGGTGTCTGTCAGGGTTTTGTAGTGGGATCAGTGCTTTTCATCTTCATCAGTTATACCAACAGTGAGTTCAAATGCACCCTCAAGAAGTTTGCAGACAGGCACAAGTAGTGGGCCCAGGAGAACTTCATGAGGTTCAACAAAGCCAAGTGCAATATCTAAGAGGTCCAACATGCCCTCACAGCTCAGAAAGCCAACTGTATTCTGGTTACATGGTCAACAGGCTGCAGGACACGATCCTGCCCCTGAACTCCATGCTGATGAGCCATCCCCAAGAGTACTGCATCCAAATGTGGAGAAACAGGGACCCATTAGCGAGTGATCAGGGGAATAAAGAATGATTGACTTCTAAGTCAATTTCAAGTCTTTATTGTCTATCTGATATGATAATGATTAAATTGAATAAACAGATTTTTGAAAACAGAAATGTTCAAGAATAGAATAAAAAAATATATCAAATTGAACACTTCCTTTTTTTATCAAAGTAACTTTTTTTTCATTAAAGGTAGCTGATTGCTGTGAAATGTACTGCAACCTAGAAATTGTCATTTTCTGAAGGAATATTCTAATGGAAATTTCCAGTCAGCTTCACCATGTATATGCATTACAATCAAGTAATCTGAATTTACACTGTTTGGGGGAAAAAAGAAAAGAAAAAAAAGCATTTTTAAACATGCAATGAGTATATTCTTTCTATCTTGTGTTATTTCAATTACTTAATATTTCAGAAAAAGATAAAATAATCCCAACTGTGATTTAAATGTAATCCAAACTATAACGGTTAATTTGGTAACTTTAAATTTAAAGGATAGAAACTTATGTTTCATTTTACGTCTCACTTTAACATTATGTTTCATTAGAAATATTGCTGTCGTAAGAGTGAATGTTCCCAAGAATTCTTGCCAGCTCAAGATCTAGACAAAATAACAATTTTTGTAATAAATGGAAAACATTCAGATGAGACAAAACAGTTAAATGTTCCCAACAGTATACCTCAACTTTGAAATAGGTTCAAATAGAGCAAGTAATCCATTCTTCCACTTCCAATATGAAGAGTTGAGAATTTCTCTTTGGCATTATCACTTTTTATTTTAAATCCCAATTTCTATAAAAATAGTAGTAAAACATCTTTATTATGATTTTAAAGCTCATAATGTGTAGGCAAAGGCCTGTTAAAATAATTGATCTATTCATTTCTTTTTAATCTTTAATTGTTGTTTCTTTCTTAAGAGTGCAAATTTTATTATGAACTTCTTTGCCTTGGAGATTTTCATTCCTGGTGTTTCTTTTGCATGAAAGCAGATTTTATTGTTGTTGTTGTTTCAGCCTATGTTGAGAAGTTTCTTCCTGAGTAAAAGACTCATTGTAAATAGTGAGATGACTAAAGAGGATGACTGTTACTTCTTCATGATTTAAAACCCAATTTTTTAACCTAGCCTTTACAGGATTTATGTGAGCAAATACATTTCTGAAATACTAAGCCATTAAACAATGTCTTTAACACTGCATCACTTCAGCATTGTTGCCAGGTACTTTAGTGTATGATTGAATTAGGTAAATGTTCAAGAACTTATAGACCAGTTTTACAGCTATTAACTCCCATCATGCAAGCTGTACTTCATTAGATCCATACTGTAAAGCTGTTTGTACCTGTTTCTCCATCCTGTTAACCATACTGTTAATGAAAAAGATATTACATTTGAGCTATGGCTACAGAATGCCTGCAATAGGAATACTGGGGGTGACAGAAAGGATCTGGGCATGACTTGGCTCCAGGTACCTTGCAGGAGCAGTCTGACAACTCAGAAACCTGATATAGGAGCGCATTGAAAGTAAGAGCAATCTCTGCATGGATTATGTCAGAGCTGAATACTTACCTTATTCAAGATGAAAAGGCCACATACCAATGTACAAATTTCTGTATGTCTCTCTCCAACCTCTCTCCAACCACATTTAGTTGACTGGAAGGTTTATTAAACAAAGCTCTGCAGTCTCTGAGTCTGGAGACTCCTCTAGATGGGATTTATTCTTGATGGATCATTATGGATTATACCATTGCCACCTGCTAGTTCACCAAGTCCACTGAAAATTTTAGACAAAAAAGCCTCATGATTATAAAATCATGCAAAGTTTAGGACAGTGCTATTCTGTAATAATTGTTCCTTTATCTGAATTCACAAATCTTTGTTCAAGTTAGAGAGAAATAAGGTATCCTTTAGTGAGGGGGTACAAATATTTGCATAAAAAGACACACAAAAAAAGTATAGGCATTTGTGGGCTCTAATTTCTTCCTTGTACAGAACTCAACATCCACTTAGTACAAATCTTAAAATAGCATCATATACAGAGGCATGCACTAACTTCCAACAGCTATACCTTAGTATGTTCTTACAAGTCAACAAACAAATATTACTTTCACAATTCTAGAATGTAGCTGCAGCATTGAAACTATGAGCTAGCTAATTTGGTTCTTCCGCTGTGTGCTAAACAAATAATATCTTTCAGGAGAAAAATTATAAACAAAACTCCATGCATTCTACAGATATTGTTTTTTTGTTGTTGTTGTTTTGTTTTGTTTTTTTGTTTTTTTGTTTTTTTGTTTGTTTGTTTTCTGCACAGATTTTAAATTGTTGGTTTCACTTAAATTAGAATTAATGTTATTCATATCTCTAATACATGAAATTTCATGACAGCATGGCTGGCAAGGGAAGTTCCCATTGTCTTTTTATTTTATTTTTGTTTGTTTGTTTTATTTGTTACACTTAAGTTTGAAATTTCAACAAAAAGAATAGTTTTGATATATTATCAGCTTATTTGCATTACAACCAGACCTGTTTCTTACCTCAGTTTTCTTCTGTTTCCCTTGCTTCCCTTCCCATTTTGATAAGCAAATAGATTCATCTACTCTGCCAACCCTAACACTATCTAAGCTGGATCTTCCCTGATCCAGCTTGAATATTCTATGCCATCTGTCTCTATTAGATCATTCTACACAGGATCTTGGTGTATCCACAGGCAATATTCTAGTAACATTTTACACTAGTTTGTATTTTAGAAAGGTCCCAACAAACTCAGAGGGTAAATTAAGATTCTAATGAGGATTTTCTTTTCACTACAATTGAAGAATAAATGATCTGAAATATGCTGCATAACAAACGTTATTGAGCTTTGAGGGAAGAGACACACACAGTGCCTTCTCAGGAAGATACTTAATATTTCTTCATATTACTGCTAAAATGGACAGTAACCTTAGAGAATTTTTGCTATATCTGACCACCTCCAAGTCTGAGAGATCTGCAGGCATGATCTACGAAAAACAAGATATGCAAATTACAGACCTCATAATGAATACATGGAGGGTAATGAAAATTAGACTAACCTAGGCCCATCCCAGATGAAGATCTCTTCACGAACGCCAGAAATTCTCTCTCTTTTTATCGCAAATATTTCTGTACACAGATCCTTCTATAAGTGACTGGTCTCTACAATGACAAGAATGGGAACATTTTTAGGACAATTGAAACAAGGAGAAAACAATTATTTATTAATAAATGCACTGTACTAATGTTAATAATGATACATATTGGACTCTGACTGCAACCAGCAAAATTATTTTTTTAAAAAAAGTTAACATAGAAAGAAATGCAATTAAAATGGACTTTTTTTTTCTTTAAAAAACTAGAAGACTTTTTTTTTCAACAGGACTGTAAAACTCAAGAGCCATTTACATGATGTAAAATGAAATGCTTAATAACAATGTCCTAGTGAATGCTTAAACAAATATTAATATATCCAGTGTACAAATACGTTATTTTTGAAGTAGGTTCAAAGTACTTCAGAAGAGAGCAACTCTAACTATATAGTTCTTACACTTCAGTTCCACTAGTCACACAATGCTTATACTTTCCATAAGTCATTGTAAGTCATTACATATGTAATGGCTGTGTTCTAATTACTATCCTTCTATTAGCATGCCTCACCTTTTTAGATTAAAACCTATTTCTGACACTTAGTCAGACTAACTGCTAAGTTTATAACTTTCATAGATAACACAATAAATCCAAAAGGAAAAAGAAATATAGAGCATTTATCTGTCTACCAAAGGTTCCTGGTTAATGGAAAAATATAGGCATAGTATTAGGTACTCTGGACCCAGTCTCATCACTCCAGGCATCATTAAGGGACAATTTCTAGCTATGTACAACAAAGCCACAAAATAAAAGGAAAAGCAAGGATTAGAGTACAATCAACAAAAGTGTTATAAACTTCAGTATAGCTTTGATTGAGCTGCAAGTGTCAGCCAAAGTACACTCAAGGGTGGCCTTCATTTACACCTAACTGTTAATAAACCCAAAAGCTCTTTTTGGTTGTTTTTATTTATTTATTTATTTTCTGGTATTGTCAATCATCTATAATCTCTCTGATCTTTAATAAAACACTACCTGAAATAAAGACATTTTTTCTTTACCAAAGAAATGTAGATAAACTCAGTTAATTAGCCATATTTTTTCTCTTCAGCAGCATTATGAATATTACGTGTACATACTTAATGCTTTTACAGTTCTAATTCTTTATGCATCTGTAACAGTCAGTTGTAGTCCTAGACTGATTATTTCGGTTCTCATAGAGAGCATTTTACTAGTTGCATTTTCTTAAGGTCATTTAACCTGATATTATACCAACCACATATGGGCTACCTGCATGTTAACTGATTAGCTGCAGGATGAAAAAAACATTATCTCCCAGTGTGATCACACAGACATCCACAAGCCACACATGACTGACAGGCTGTATACTGTGGAGGCCAAGAACACCACCATTCAAGGAGATCAACGAAGCTAAAAAAGCAAGCAAATAGTTGCAATGGAATGATATAAAATAACTTAAGTAGTTGTGATCTTTTTAAGTTTCTGGAGAAGTTTACAAGACTTTACACACCATATGTTAGACTAATAACTGTCCAGCCTTCCTAGTAGGTAAAATGTGAAAATGTTTACTGAACAGGAACCAGCATATAAAATTATCAGAAAAATTTTTAGTTTCTGAATTCCTGTAGGACTGAATGCTAGAATCAAAATTATACACTGCCAGAATCAAGCCAATTCTGGACATGATTAGAAGCAGAAAATTCAGTATTATGGGATTATGGCTGCTTAACCCTAATCATTGGTTATGAAATAAGAGGTCTTGCAAGAAACAAATCAGTCATGAGTCAACTAAAGCATCTGCTTGAAGAATTCCATTCTGATTTAGAGTTTGTTAAAATTTCTACAGTGTGCATTCATCCACAGAGATATCAGTAACATTTCAGGACTCAGACAGATTAGGGCACTAACAATCTCAGATTTTTGTTAGGGGACTTCATACAGAACAGCACTTAAAACAGCAGAGGAGTAGGGATAGAGGCACCAGAGGAGAGGTCTTCCTACAATCCTTGCCCAAGCATGCCAACTATATTGTTCCATTAAATCTATTCCAGATCACGCAATGTGTCAGGCGTATTGATGTCACACGCTGTAAAGTATGGAAGTCTCGGTTCTGTCCGACAGATCGTTTCAAATTTTCAATGGCAGTCAACTGGAACAATGTTTAGCACCTTATTTTATTCCATTAAACCAAGTGAAATTATGAGGAGGACCAGCAGTAGTTATGTATGCATGCATAGCCCTCCTTCAGAGCTAAGATGCTGTTCCAGATGTAATCTACTTCAAGTTTTCCAAGCCTATCAACAGTACAATGACAACTATAAGTTACCACAACACTGCTGGGACAGTTGTGCACTTGTTTCCCATGGCAGGAATTTCTAGCAGACCCACATACTATGACCGACTCAATTTTATTAAGCGGTATATCTGGGAACAATCTAGTTATATCATCAGTAAGTCATTTCGCCTCCTGAAACTCAAGTGCCTGAAGATGCCACTTTACTCCCCTTCTTAGTCCCAAAACCTTCAGTATAGTACTTCTTACTATACAGACAATAAGTTCTTTGTTTAGGCATATAGATATCTTGGTTTTATTATTGTCCTTAGCAGATATATTTTCCTGTTCGACTTTCAGCTTATCAGGGTAAAACAATAGTTGGTCCTTTTTTCTGTTTTTCTTCTATCTGAAACATGAGAATTTTAAGTCCGATGGTGGTGAGCTCACCCTCACCAATGTCTAAGCACTACACAACCACTTGCCTACTCCTCCAGCTTCCAATGGGACAAGGGAAAGAATAAAAAGAGCAAAAAAAGAGAAAACTTTTAAGTCAAAATAAAGACAGTTTAATAAACACAAGAAAGGGGTGACCAGCAGAGTGCTCTGTCACCCTCAAAGTAAACAAGTTTTTTTCTCATGTTCAGATTGAACTTTCTGTGTTCAAGCTTGTGTCCAATGACCCTTTTCATGTCACTGGGTAACAGTGAGAAAAGTCAGGCCCCTTGCACTTGACAAGCGCTCTTTGAGTACTGATAAGATTCTTAGTCCTCTCTTCTCCAGGCTGAACAGCCAAAGGACTCTCAGCCTTTCCTCAAAATGGAGGTGCTTCAGGCCCTTCATCATCCTTGTAGCCCTCTGATGGATTCTCCCTAGAAGTTCTTTATCTTTCATGAACAGGGGAGACCAAGACCAGACACAGTACTCCAGATGTGGCCTCAGCAGCAAACTGTAATCTGTAATATCAGCAAACTTTCTGAGGGTGCAATCTGTTCTTTCATCCAGGTGACAGATGCATGTTAAACAAGACCAGACCCCAGGGAGTTCTGCTAGCTACAGGCCTCTAACTAGACCCTACATCACTGATCTCAATCCTCTGAGCTAGGCGAGTCAGCCAGTTTTCAGTTCACCTCACTGTCCATTAATCCATCCCACAATTTCTAAGCTTATCTACAAGGATGCTATAGGAAGTAGTGTTAAAAGGTTATCTGAAGTCAGAGTAAACACCATACACTGCTCTACTCTCATCTACATAGCTTTCTATGACATCACAAAAGGCAGAAGGCTGTGACACCATCAGATTGGCAAATCATGATTCTACCTTTTTTTGGAACTATTTTGCCTACTTCTGTTAACCTTCTCATCTTCCAATTCCTTGGAAATGATACCCAGACTAAATTATTCCATCACCTGCCCAGATATGGAGGTGAGGCTGACTAGTCTATAGTTTTCTGGCTCCACCACCTTGCTTTTTTGAAGACCAGAGTGACGTTGGCTTTCCTCCAGTCTTCAGGCATTTCTCCCATTCTCCATGATTTTATGATTTTTCATTGATTTTCAACTATTACTTCTGCCAGCAACCTCAGCACTAATACGTGTATTCACCAGTGCCCATGAACTCATGTCAGGCTTGCCTAGATGATCTCTAAACAGATCCTCCTTGACCAAGAGAAAGTCTTTCTTTCACCAGACTCTCTTTTATCTCCAGGGTCTGGCACTCCTGAGGACCAATCTTAGCAATAAATGCTGAAGTTCATAGAGAAGGCATTCAGTATCTCCACCTCCTCAATATACTCTGTTTGTTATCAGGGCACCTATCTCCTTCAGCAGCAGACTCAGGATTTCCCTAGTCCTCCTTTTGCTAATATTATAAAAAAAGAAATTTATTATATATATAATAAGGAAACTTTTCTTGATTATTGGTAACCAATATAGCTTCACCAACAGCAAGTCATGCCTAACAAACTTCAAAAAGCATTGGGCTGTTCTTACAATCCTGGGTAACACTGTCCAGGTTAACTGGCTCTCATGCCAGTACAGATAAACGCACATTCTCTTTAAGTCTTTTCCTTTGTCCACTATTCCTACCCTCAGTTACACTTCCATGTACCCTCAGTCATGCTTCTGTTTACCATTAGCAATTACACTTACTTATATCATCCCTTCAGAACCCACAGATCAGACAATACAGTTCTTCAGTTTCCATAAACACCCAGTACTTAGTCTCGTGACTGGAGCATTCAATTATAAAACTGTTCATGTTTCTTCATTTACCTCCCTCCTGAAGAGTAACAGTAACTATAAGAAGGTATTATAGTTTAGGGTAACACTGTGTAGTGATACTGTTCAGTTATAAACACTTGGGAATAGATCTCACAGAACCCTGTCCATTCTCTTTTATATGCTTCCATGCAGTCAGAACACAGTACTACATAAACAGGCTGACACACATTCCCTGAAAGGAAAGCGTCTCACTCACACCACAGTCACTCTGATCTTTAGAACAAGAAACATGGTTCATACACAATGCTGACAACATCTTTTAGCTCTAATCTTAATAA
>PPHD01013856.1:0-17068 GCA_002909625.1 Bambusicola thoracicus | reverse complement strand
GAAGGGTCACTGACTGCTCCAGACAAGACCTGTGATGGACGCTTCCAGAATTCATATAGGACTTTGGATGTGTCTGCACTGTGTGTACAGTGCCCAAGTACTGACATTCACTAAACTGTAAATACACAGATATGAAGGGCAGGCAGTATCCTTAGGTACAGTCTCTTGTGTACACCTAATATTGATGAAAACACCGTTAGGCATGCTATAGCTGGTACCCATTAATGAGATGAAGTTCATATGTAGCTATGACAGCGCCTCAATTCAGCCATCAGTCCTATAGAGAGAATTGGCTGCTCCTACATTTTGCTGCTGGACATTTTTCATGTCTTATTCTGTGATCCCCTACCATACAAGTTTTGCACAGCCAGTGAACGACCTGATCAAATTGCTACTTACAGATACCTTCACACCAAGGCATTTTCAGCAGGACATATTTTAGTATCTATCACTAAATTTAATTTGGCACAGACTATGAAACATGAGGAAAGAGTTTGTGTGCTCTGCACTTCATGTTTTGCACAGGGCACGAGCAGTGACAGGAGTCGCAGCACATGAGCCTTGTGAGGAGCTGAAGTGCTGGAGCGTTGGCCCCCACCCATAACAGGGAAAGGGAGGTAGCTGGTGAGCAAATTTATCTGGGACGCACCAGCCAGATTTCTAAGTCCTACCAGCTGCAGCAAGCTCCTAAAGCAGTAATTCTGGAGCATGCCAAGTCCTTATAAATCATGTTTATCATTACCACTTACAATGCTTATTCAAAAAAATCACTCACTTCCTCAGCTAGATAAGCTTTAACTCCCGTTCGCTGTGGCCAGACCCATTCAAGTGACTCAACAGTAACTGGAAGAAGCATATAACTAATACGCTAATAACAGCTGTAATGATCAAGTACTGGTAAACTCCATGTTCCCAGAATTTTACAACATTTATCAAATACAAACACAGATGGAAAGGAATTGACTTCTTCCCATTTATTTGCACAGTTAAATTCTTAAACAGAACTTTGCGCTCCTTACCATGAGTGCCACTGACAATTTAATTGGAAGTCTCAATAATTTGCCATTTGGATAACAAATAACAACACAGAATGAAAAACTGTATCATAGCTTCCCTCTCTTTATCACAGGGCATAGCATTCTGTAATTCTCCTAGGTTCTCATCTCATAACGCTCTTTTTGGCACAATCACTGATGAAAAACAAGGCAGCTCAGTTCTCAATAATATGAATTTCCTTCTCATTTTCCCCCCTTTCTTTATAAACTAATTTACAGTATATATACTTGCAGGACTCAGGAAACTGTTATGGATTCATTTATTTCTCTTAGTTTATCCCTGAAGTTCTTCCTATCCAGAGTTTGAATTTTAAAAGCCATTTTCTATGCAAAAAATGCTTCTAAGGCCAGAAAAAAATGACTGTCTTCATTTAGGTACTCAGGTTTCCCGGCAGATCAGTGGCTCCTTGAAATAATTACCCAGGTTTCTAAAGTGTACAAGAAAAACTGGAAAATCATATTACCTTCTTTTCACAAATTATGAGCTCTGTCCTTGCCTTAGGACATCTATTTTCATACACTCAAAATCTGTGCAGGCAAAGAACCCTTTGATAAAATTACACTGTCTTCAAACTTAGCCCTTTGCCTTCCACCATCTGAAACTATGGAGGCTACCTGATAGGAAAACAAAAACAGTCAGAAAACAAAAACAGTCATTCCTGTTTATAAAAGGAAATGCATATACTGAATTAGATCCAACATTTAATGAAAGTGGCTGAGATTCAAGCCTAGCAAACTGGGAAAAAGCCTCCAAACAGCAAGAGCAATTGGACTTGGTGATATCCACCTTGTATCTGATGGAGCCTGTTCATCTTTTTCCCTGAGTGTGATGAGGTACTGTTGATGAGTCACAGCTGGAATAATGAGAGTAACACTTCCAGAAAGGCTGGTGGCTGGGATGGTCTGCAAATCAGCCTTTCCACATTTCCTTTGACTACTGGAGAGACCTAAAAACATACTTACAGCAATCACTAAGCACGCATTTTAAGAATAAGAGGCAGTGCTGATGAAAGGAAAAGAAAGAGCTTGTCATCACATCTTAGCTATCAAGATCTCAGAGGAGGGAAAGTTGGGAAAAGAAGTAATGAAAAACAAGCTGGAGACTTTGATAAGAGGGTTAATAATCTAGGAGGTTGAGCATCTATCCCGTCAAAGACCTGCCTGTGGAAAGGGAGACTCCTCTCTCTTCCTTGAAAATCAAGTCCATCCAAAGACTTGGCCACTGAACGCATGTTGCAACACAGCCAGAAGTCAGACAACCCAAATACTGGGTTTAGAACAGCAGAAGCACAAGTCAGCAGGCAGAAGTAGTCTAAAACCCAGTGTGTCACCTACAGTTGTTTGATAAACTCAGTGTTTTGGGGGAGAAGGGATTGGATTTGCCAATTTCTATGAAAGATATATAACATAAACATTGCTGACTAGGGATAAATCGTGAACTGCTCCATCGCTACCTCTGCCCAGTCATTTTGCTGAGATACCGAGTCCTTACTCCTGAAGGACATCTCTAGCACCCCGCAACAGCAGCAAATCAAAATCTGCACCAACATTTTCTTGTGAAAAATTATTAGCCTCTGCAAGCTTCTATATGAGGATTCTGAGTAGTAGAGAAGGAAAACTCAACTCCGTTACAGTGCAGTACAGTGCAGTATTGCAATCTGATAAGAGGCATATTCAAAGCATTTTCCTTTTAGAATTACATAGATTGCTCTCAATCTGATGCATAGGTAATTTCTGTAAGTGACTACAAATATACAAGGAGATAAGAAGTACAGCAAGGAGTTATTTTCAGTATGGTAAAGGAGAGCTAAAAACCTCCTCAGAGTTACCATTTCACTAAGCTTAGTCTTTGAAAACAGTGTTTCTCCACAGACCTTCTCTTTTTCTTTAGTCTGTGCACTTCTTCTATCAGCACGGAAGCCATTGTGTGCTTTAGTCTAATTGCAACTAAGAGAGTAACTACTTGTGACTACTTATATTGCCTTAGGAAAACTAACGTTAACATATTTATCACCTTTTAAATCAGTATCACTAATGTAATTTCTCCCTTTTTATAGCACTTTTCCACTTCAGTAACAGAAAAGTCACTCTCCTCAACAGACTTGTAAAATTGCACCTATAAACTGTAATATGCACCTAACATTTTTTCCTCATAGTTCAGGAAAACAAATCATTACCCAAATGGAAGGATTTTTAGAAGCATAAGTTGCTAACGTAACATTGCTGTGGACATCAACTCAGTATTCTCACATGAGGTAGCCAAAGAGTAGACATGATATTTTGCTGTCCTTCTACACCATATGGATTGTACCATCAACCATTGCTAAAGGTTTGTCATGTTCTACAGTTGCTCAAGACGATAAAATTAGATGCAATTCAGTGGTCAATCAATCCTCCTGAGTTACATTTAAATTATAAGCAATATTACATTTAAGTTAATTAAATATTAATAACTAAATTTAAATGTAATGAAGAAAACAAGCAATAATAATAAGGAGAGAAGCCTGGAGCTTCTGCTCTTAAAAATTCACAAAGATTTTTCCTGAGCAGAAGAAATCAAACAAAGACTCAGTAGGACTAGATCACAACCCAATTTAAACACCAAAAAATGGAAGAGACACCATGTATCTACTTGGCCGTTCCATTATGACTTCTAACGAAGTGTAAGACGGGCACTGGAAGTACATACTCAAAGCACCTCTTCAATATTCAAAGCATCAAGCCCAGGACAACAAGTCTTATATAAAACAGTGGCAACAAAACGTTTAAAGGGAATTTTATACTATTGCATGAGGTAACAAGGGAGACTCCAGGGGAAGGGTCATTCAATAGAGTCTACCACCTTTTCTCTTCAACTGTCCTTTAAAGATGAGCAAGAAAACAGGATACTGATCAAGACAGAGCAGCTCCTTCATCTCTGTATCTACGTGGGAATAATAAATGCTGCATGCACTGACTTGAACCAAGTAACCTTTACACTCTTTGGTTACAAAGCATTTGTAGTCCTAATACGCTACCTCAGTAATGCAAGCCTGATGCAAAAACACAATGTTATCTGAGTATTTTCCCTTCTCTTGCCTTGGGCTTTAAACATGCAGGGCATCCTTCTGCTCTACAAAATGAGCTAGGAAATGTCAGAACTAAGATTGTTGTGATACATGGAATGGATACAATCCCTTCTATTAAACATAGATAGGATTTTTGATTGTCAAGAGAAAGAAAAACAAATGTATTTTTAACCATGGATTCTGCATTTAGATTTAATAGCTGTTGCTTTCCAGTCGCCTGAGCAATACAACAGATTAAATTAAAGCCATAAACCAGCACACCCGTTTTTGAACTTCCCTTCAAAATCTGCACAGTAATTTCTAATTCCACTGTGCAAAAGCTCTTCAAACATGTACATAGCAGTCCACAGGAAAGGCCTGTCCTTCTCTTTTCCAGGAGGTACAAAGTAGGTTCCAATAGGCTCAAACTCGACCATGCCCGTGAAATGGGATGCTCTGTAATTTACCAGTAAGGCTGTAACGCAGACAAAACAACGTACCAAATACTCTTCTGCTGGTCTTCAAGGTACTCACAACCTACAAGTCACGGAACAAGTTTGGAGTTGGGTTTGGTCTACTCAGCAGTTTTGGGGTGTGGTGTTGTTTTTAGTTTTTTAAATTGTCATGACTAGGTATGAAGGTTCAGACTCCACACAAAGAAATTTCCACAATCTGCTAGGAAATGCACTCTAAGCTGTCCTACAGCACCAGGAATGGAGCTGTAAGGACAATCAAACTGCTAACACAGACCCAGGAACTCAATCCTACAGCTTAAAAAAATATGCTGATCTGGTGAAAGGCTGCTAGACATCAGGGATCACTGTTAGCTGCTATGGTTACCAACAGAGTTTTAACTCTGCAGACTACAAACACTGCCAAGTATAGAGCCAGCTAGACAGTTAATTATTTACGAAGCAAAGAAAAATTTGTAGCATAGGCAGAAGAGGAATCTCACGTGCAGAATCACCTGCAACTTAGCTACGTGGACTTCCCAGAACCTTTCTGAAATAAGCACAGAAGACACCAAGGTTATGGCTCAAGACATCCTTTTAAGCTGCACTTAAAACATATTTCAAGACATTATCTCTGGTTTCTTCGCCCTTCTATTAATGTACTTGGAATAATCTCTGAAGCGCAACAGGGGATATGCCACTACTTCTGGCTCATTATCCTGACAGCATTTAGCCATCTGAAAAATGCTTTTGAAAAAAGAAAAACATCCAGAGGGGAGCAAAAACTAAGTGTGGGTGAAGGTGGAATACAACAGGGAAATAAGATACTGGCATCATATTTTCAAGGAAGGCTCATTTAAAAACAACAGCCAAAGAGATATCAAATAATTTAAAAGGTCAACCAAAAGAAAATATGCTTTAGTACTGATGCTCTTCACTATTAACTCATCACAGCTTCAACAAATCTGACACATCTGCTCAGCACTTTTGAGACAATTATGTTTACTTTCAGCCTTGTTCAGGCGGGCCTCCTTCTTTGGAACTATGTTCAGAAATACCAGCAGTCTTCCTAGAAGCTGAATGATGGATTTTTTCTACGCGGTCTCAAAGACTGGCAAATCAGTTTTCTATGAATCTTAATAGGTAAACAGACAACTCCACATTTTTAGAAAGATATGTTTGTAAGAAGTGTGAAAATAGTTTTCTTAAGATGGGCAAAATATCCATATGCACATCCCATTACTATACAGCATCTTTATTCAGGAATGGAGTTACCTTTTCTTCAAATATCAAACAAAATACTTTAAAAGACATGAATATAGTACAACTGGTGCTTAGACGACAAAACCATTGTAAAAAATAATGAAGCTTAAATAGTGCAGCTCCTGCTCTTAACCCTCTGCTCCAAATTCTGCAGTGTCAGAGCTCCCACAAGCAGTACCTTTGCTCAGAGCATAGCAGAACAGATCCACATGCCAGCATGCCTGAAACACGTCAGCACGGCTAGCACATAAGCCTAGATGAATGGCAGCTCAATTTTTACACGCGCCATCAGCCCACAAGCACAGTCAGATCTTTGCAGAGATTTCCTGTTGCTGTCTAAGCCCTGCTGCTGTCACCTGGGCAAGCTATGGTATTAAGAAGGGGAATGTGAGCACAAGGCAGAAAGCATTTTGTGAAACATCAACTGTGTAGAGATATGGGCCTTGCAGTGATCCTGCAAACCCACTGATCTCTGGCCAAACTACCTCTGCCTTTTACACACCAACTCCTTCCCAAATTACAGAGAGAGAAGAAAGGAAACTTGAGGGCAAGTGACTAATGTGTGCATGGCCGAAATATTAATCACTTCTTGCTTCATATTAGCTCTGACTTAGGCACATGTACCTAAAAATATTTGGAAAATAAAAGCCTTATCTATCCTTCCAGTGACATTAGAGAGTGCATAGAAATAATTATGCCTCTTAGGCACACATCACACAGCAATCCTCTTGTGTATATGTAATGTAGTAATAGTTTATGGTGGTATTTTGCAACTTGTATAGGTTATAGGTTGTTTTATTTTTAAATATGCAGTAAATGTCCCTGTACAGAGCAGCATGCAATAGAATTAACCTGCCAGGTCAGAACATCAGCCTGTACTACTTTAACATCAAAAAAAGTGATGACACAGCTATCTTGGCTTTCTTGCCAATTAAACTGGTACGCTAAGATTCCATATGGATTCTGAGTCTCTCTCATTACCAAGATATTTCACTGGATAACCCCTCAGCTCTGCAATCACACTACACAGAGAGTAACTCTTCTCCCCTATTTGAATAATGATTTGTTTTCCTGAGCTATGAGGAAAAAAAGATGGGAAGAAAACAGTGCAGGAGGTGACGAATGCATTCCGAGACTCCTAAGAAACTGTAAGAACATGGAAACAACAGTAATGTCTATTTCCATATGCAGTGAGAGAGCAACCACAGACTGTGAAACAACCCTAGGGCACTTTATTATGGTGACTGAAATCCATTCACTATCTCAAGGGAAAACCAAGCCTCCTATCAATACCACAAGAAGCCATTTCATCTCTTCTTCATCCTTTCCCCCTGCAGCTTGCACCATTTTGTTCTAATGATCTTGTGCAGGCTTTCACTGGGAGCAGCTCCCAGCTCAGTGAAGGATCCAGCAGTAACAACAGGTTGAGCGAAGGCACCACCCAAGACATTGCTATTGCTAAGTCAGAGAACGCATTCGCTGCAGTGGGAGAGGAAGTTGAAAATGTGCCTCCACTTTTCAAAGGAGAAGCCACTTCATGAAGAAAAGACATGGAGCTGTCTGCTAAACAACAATGCACATTACTTACACGAAATTAAAAAGGTTTAGTTTTACAATGCAAGAGAGCTTCCAAAGCACATAAAAACTCCTTGTTTTAGCTTTCACCACTTCAGCTGTTCGTAACATATTTAAACTGCCTGCGCTGAGGAGCAAATTGAAGCAGGATCTCTATAATGCAATTGCTACTGTCATAATAGTTATGTGCTTCTAAATTTATTTAGCGGGCTCTGGAGCACAGTACAAATCTTGTAAGGGTGGCTCAGCATTTATTCCTGCCTAGCAGTGAGCAGATATTTCAGTCAATACTATATAGCTAATTGCAGATTTATCCCTGCCTGCATCACCATTACCTCTTAACTGCTGCTATGCTATTTTTTGCCTCTAGAGATTTTTCTGTTCTTTTGGCATATAAGGAAATACATTTTGCTGTCTCATGCTTCTTCCTTCCTGAAAAAATGTAATCCGGCACTAAAATCATCTGCATTTCAAGCTGGAAACCTAGTGCTTAAGAGCTACCAGTTTAACATGCACATGGTGCTGTACAAACTGGGGTAAAACACACTTGGAACAAGGACAAGTAGTACAATATCTTTCAGTAATCAAATTTCACTTAATTCACAGCAGCCAACAGAATATATTAAGATAAAAAGATTCCAATGTAAAGCGAATTGTGATTAACCGAATACATTTTTCTCCTTGCTATGTGGACTTAGAGCATGCCCGGAGGCAGTCATGCCTGTCCCTAGTTAGAAATTCTATAACAGAAAGTGTTGTAACATACAAATAGCATCTCCAGCTAAAAACCCAATTTAATTTACCTTTATATTTTTGTTGGTGGTATTTTCTATTTGGAAGCTGTCCACATTTCTTCTTTTCATTTCCTTCATTTTATGCATTATGGATTAAAACAAAGCCAAATAATTTGGCTGATGCAGTAGTGAACATTTCATGCTTTTCAAATGGTTGCTAGAATTAAAGACAGGGAAACATCTAGTTTGTATGAATAGTTATTTCTCTGGCTCTGTTTTAAAGCAAACAGCACATTCAGCAACAAAACTGAACTGCTTTTATTCCTTTGGAGATGTAACTTATCCTTGTCCAACCCGTACAAGATGTAAGTACTCTCCAATACTGCAAGCTGTTTCCTTTTCTAAACCCATTCTTTATCTAGCTGTTATCTTGAAAAAGTTATTTAAGAATCTACACAATGAAATGTCTGAGATTTGAAAGAGAAAAATAACCCAAAATCTTCTCTAATTTCTCTAATTTCTAACAGGAATCTGTTTCTAGAAAACAGGCTTAAGACAAAGTTATTTAAACTAACATAGAATCCTGAACCTTTGCAAAACACACACACAGAGTCACGTTTCAATAAGACGTGCCTTTAAATATTACCGAGAGTAAAATAAGGAATGTGCTTTTGGGTATCCAGATAAAAATCTGACCAATGCAATGAGAAAAAAATACTCGAAAACAAAAACGCTCCCAATTGTCAGACTTAAGAACAGTTGCTGAAATCTCTACAGATTTCATCCTCACTGAGCAAGTTGGAGACTCCGTCCAATCCTAAAGCCAACCACACTGCACATGCTGGGATACTTGAGAGCGTTTACTGCAAGACTGCAAAAACCAGGGCAGAATTTTCCTTTCCCAACAGCTCTCAGTTGTACCAGATGGCAATGGAGCCCAGCACAGAAACCTGGACCAAGACTAAGCCTGGTGCATCCAGTGCTCCCATGCCAGCACTGTAGCAGAAGGAAATCACCACAGATCAATACAGAGAAACAAAAATACCAAGGGACGAGAAGCTAACATATTCAGATATGGATTTGTCTACAAACTTGCTGAAGAAGAAAACCAGGGCAGAGTGGAGGGTGAATCAGAGAATTTAGGATGATGATCTGCAATACAAGGAGGGAAGCAAACAGAATCTGACAGAAAGGAGACTGCAAAAGACACAAGCTTAAGAAGCCTTCCAGGTGTGACTAGGGAAGGGACAGTCGTATTTAACATAGAAATAAGCACCAAAAATGCGCTGCAGCTTACCTGGGGGAAGAGCCAGGAGGAAGAGATGGAAAGCAATTGAAACAAGATAAGGAGTCTGAATAAAATAAAATGAAAATACAAAGCCTGGAGTAAGGCAGGAGCCTAGTGGAAAAAGTCTCATTTCATGTAATTAAAGACTAAAGAAATATTAAGTCCTGGGTAAACTGACATTTTCTGTTCTACAGTCACAGAAAGGACTGATTACACTACTGGAGGTGAAATGAAGGACTGGGAGGAGGATCATTTGAAAGGATATGGGAAAACTTGAAAGAGGAAATCAAAAGCGTTTGGTTTGTTTGCTAGGCTTAGAATATATACGATTATTCTATCTAGGGGGAAGGAATGGTAAAATAACAGGAAAGAAAGGAATCTCCCTGGAGACACTCGAGGTCAGGCTGGACGGGGCTCTGAGCACCCTGATGTGGCTGTGGTGTCCCTGTTCATTGCAGAGGAGTTGGATGAGATAGCCTTCAGAGGCCCCTTCCAACTCTAAGGATTCTATGACTCTATTTAAACAAAACTATAAATAATGTGAACAAATGAGCCAAGATTTACCAGGAGTAATGTGAGGCTAAACATGGGTGTATTTATTTTTACTTTTTTTTTTTTTAATCATGAAGGGAGTATCTTAAATAACATCTGGAAAGAAGCAATGAGAACTTCTTTAAAAATGCACAAAAATAAGTCCTAAAAGCTAAAACCCTCTGTAAAAAAAAACAAAACCCCAAAGCTCCAAGCACCACCTCTAAATCTTTTAAAGAACTCCCTGAGCTGACAAGACAAGCTCTGAGGTATGTGCAACAGCCACAGGCCCCTCACCTGGAGGCCCTACGCTTCCCTTCCCCATGTCAGAGAACCAGGAGCCAGGAAACATGCTCCAAGACGAAAGCCACACGTGATTCTTGTCTCTGCCAGCTTTGCTTTTAGCCTCCTCACATCCAATGGCGACAGCCAAAAGCAGGGAGCCAGCAAACTATGCTTTTACTAGCAGGCAGACACACAAAGGCAGTGTTTTGGTGATCTTTGTCCTCCTTCTTAAGCTCTGTGCTCTGACTTCAAAACATTAATAATGCTTCTTCTGACAGCCCTGTGTACAACAGCTCCCACTCTAAGGAAAGCTGCATTAACTGAATGATTCTTGTAATATAAAAATACACTCTACTGAAAGACTTATAAACTGAAATAACAGGATTTCTGGATTTATTCTGGGACCCGATGTAAGTCAAAAATAACATGCATGCACATTATCTACTCTGAAAAGAAGCCCTGTTCCGTTTTTAACTGCTGTTTAATCACCATCCTACTCACATTTAGAATAAATGTACTCATATTCAAGGGCGAAGTTTTATTTCCATTGCAGTCAATCAGAACTACAGTGTCCTTTTGAGTGGAGATGAGGATTCTACTCCAGACAAAAGATATGCCTTAAAAGTACAGAATGCAGTAGTTACAATCAGTTAATTTTTCCGTTCAGGAGAAAAGCTGATACAAACCATCACAACTGAAAACATTTCATTTATATTTCACCAGTGGGATCCCAAAAGAAACAGACTTTCCTCATGCAAAATAATCACAGAATCATAGAATGGCCTGGATTGAAAAGGACGATAATGATCATCTTGTTTCAACGCCGCTGCTATATGCAGGGTTTCCAACCACCAGACCAGGTTTAACCACAGGTAGTTCACCATTTTTTTTGCTAAGAGGAAGATACACACATCTCCACAAAATAGAGCTCACCCACCCAAAACAACTGGCTGATGGAATGTTTCATTCAGCAGTTACTTGGCATCTTTTCGGTGAAAAAAAAGGCACAAAAGCACTCCAGTGTAAGTACATATATCATTTTATGGATGTATCATAACAAATGCTTTCAGTTTGTGAAGTCATTTTCAAAAACCTCTCTATAGGACCATTCATAAATATTTAAACGGGACTGGAAACTCCACCTAAACCACCTTCCTACACTGGCAGACTCCACCACACCCATACACCTATCACCCTTTTTCCCTTATTCTTGACTCCCGGACTTCAGGGATACTATATGCTAATCACGTGTAAAATGAAAAATGCTTTAGGTTAAAGCCAGATTGTTCACAGATGCCCTACAGCCCCCCAGAAAAGGGCTTTGGCTCTGATCACACCCAAATCTCAGGGAAAAACAGGGATTATGATAACCAGTTCTTTTGCCTGCCTACACATACCGATTCACTGACAAAGCCTACTCCAAACCCATGCATCTCACTCACAGGTAAATATTAACTGGCACTGACATAGAAGCCTTCCCAATACATCACTTCCACAAAGGCTGGAGGTGGAAGGAGAACACATCATGGCAAGCACGCCCAGAAGAGATCCTTCTCCATCACAGTGCTGCTTCCACCTATTTTTCATGAGCATGCTGAAGCCAGGTGAGCACTTAACAGCATATGTAAAAGTATAATAGTGAGTGAACTATGCAAACTGAGTCTTCCATACATTCCAAATGAGATAAAACCTTTAAAATGCACCACATGACCCTAGCAGGAGTGCTTTGATTCTATACCCTAGAAGTACTATCTGTCTTCTCACTACGGGTTAGGTTTGCAGCTGACAGGCAACCCACAATGAGCAAAAGCTGGATGCAGGTAACTGCTCAGAGGGGGTTGCACACCACTGCCCAGCAGAGAGGTTTCTCTAGAGCAGAAAGGGAGGAGGAGGAAGTGAGAAGAGGAAGGAGCAAAGACAAAGAAGTCTCATGGGTTGCAAATGTGCAGATAACACTCTCAGGGAATTTCTACAAATTTTTGAAGGAAACTTTAGAAATTAGCACACCCAAAAGTAGCACGCTGAAAGGTCAAGTACACACGGCAGTCACTGCTTGCCACCACCCTACAACAGCCACCTCAAAGTAGGTTGCGGAACTTAGCAGGCCTGGGTTACAGCTCTGAGGAGGGCAACAAGAACAGAGAGCTCCGAGCACTCATCTCACTTCTCTGTCCGCACAGCCCCTTAACTAACACTGGTGTGGGCACATGCGTACAGACAGGCAGTGTTGAAGCCAAGCAGAGTCCAAGGCAGTCAGGACTCATTTAAATATTAATGTGCAAGTTAGATTTCTTGTGACAACATGCAGACATGCTGTCTGAGCATCCTGGGAGGTTTTTCCTCCCATGGAAGGAATTAAAAGCTCAAAAGTTCATTAGGCAGAAAAAAAAGTAGAGACTTATTAAATTTTTTTATACAGGCACCCAGTCTTGGGGACAGAATGCCAGGCTAGACAGAGTACTGCTATTTTCACTGTGCCTCCATCACACATAACACGGGTCACCCAACATGACTTCAGATTTATTGAGGCCTGCCATTACAGAAGATGCACCACACACACTGAAACATTTCAGACATAGCTTAATGGAAAGCAGACTTGCACTAACAAGGACATTCCCTAGCCTTCACTCCCAGGGTTTTATTTTGTTTTGTTTTGTTAAGTCAGCCAGAATCTTGCACAGGTAAAAGAAAGCATCAACAAAGAAGTACCCAGAGGAAGTAAATTTATCACAAGATTAAAAGTATAAGTCATGACAGAAAAATATTTTTCACCAAGCAGCAAAGACATCTTATTACTAAGCTCGCTATAAAAATTTAAGATGTTATACTTCCACTTCAGTAAAAACACAGAAATGAGGAATAAGGGCTGTTCACTTAAGGCAATCCTTCGCTTATAGCTATTTCACCTTATACAAACCCACGTTTATGCTCTCTTTTGCACTAAACGTACCAACAGTTTCATTCAAGTCTTATCACAAGCCAACCTTGGGCTGTACGTTAAACACTTCAGACCCTCCAATCAGCCCATAACAACATCTCTGTGCCATGAGTCCAAAATGTATATCACTTCTCTATGTGCAAGGAAAAAAAAAAGAACGCGCAGGAACTGCATTCACTAACTGTAAATTACGGGGGTTACAAAAGGCTAGCCAAGCAAAGTCATCCATACCAATCACAGACAACACGTGACCACTTTACAAAGATGCTTACACAGCGTAAGCTGTTGCATTTACTTTTAGTACATGAAGTGGCTAGTCTTAAGTAATAGAACCATGCAGGCATTTCTTACAATAAATTGCACCCCGAAGATCAGCTGTCACAAGTACGCTGTATAGTAATCACAGGTGTCAAATTCTTTGAGGATTTCTTGAGACATCTACAGATTACTTTTCTTTCCTCTTCTCCTCTGCATCCATCACAGCTGCTACTAAACAGAACTGACATTCAAAGCAACTCAACAGGCCAGACCAGATTTATTCCTACTTTTGTCTTCCGTGCCTGAATCTTCGCATCTCTTTATTCACCTATATATCTGATTTCTCTGATTTTCATTTGGAGATAAGTAGTCAATAATAAGTCTGTTTGCTTCTTTTACACTAAAGGATTAGGTCACAGGGCTGTTGACAACTTAAAAACAATCGGCCATTCATACAGTGATGTAATCATGCGCATTTGCACAGCTTGATGAAATACAGGCTTGCTCCTACCAAGAACATCAGGGTTGCAGCCATGATGCAAATTAGAATTTTTCCAGGGTTTAATATGCTTTTCTGACAATATCACAGACCAGAGAGACTATCTTCCTTATAACTTGACCTCTAAGCTCCAACAGCTATTTTCTAGCTCCTCAGCATAATAAAAGCCTGGTTTCAAACAGCAAATATATTAAAAATATAATTTTCCCTAAATCAAATTTATTGATGGTAACCTTAAGAACCCTGATCAGTTCTAAAATACAACCTGTTCAGCTACCTCCCACTGCTCCCTGATAGTCTCAAGAGTTCAACTATCAGTACCAAGTAACTTTCTGCAGAGCGAGAGAGAGAAAAGAATGACTCATCTGTGCCTCTTCCCAGATCTCTGAAGATCAGCTTCAGCTTGAACGTGACAAGAGAACAGTCATTTTAAAAACAAGAAACTCACAACTCTAACTCCTTCAGCTGCTACTTGGGTGTTTAAAAAGATTGGCCAAGGAACAAACAACTGTTTGAGCAACTTGATCGCAGACTGAAGCAGCCAGACTGGTGGAGAGATTGTGCCAAAATTGTTTGAGGTGTCCAAGATCCTGAAAGGACTATGTCTATCTAAGTGTAGTTGCCAACATATGTTATACCTCTTAATAGCACATCCTCTGAAAGAAAGAGTTAGGAGTCTTTCTCTTACTGTCTTTCTGAGAGTCTTTCTGTGGACTTGCAGATATTTGCCACTTCATTTATGAAACTCTCCTTCAAACAACAAAGAGGCTAACAGGTGGTTTCCAGGATTCATGACATTTCTCAAATGATTAGTTATGGGCAAATTCACAAACTATTCAAGTAGCATTAGGCTTCCAAAACTATGCATTCCATGATCTCTTCTTCACAGCTGCTTTGAAAGAGTTTGAAAATAAGGAGAAATAAGTCCACAATACTATGTAATAACTACCTGCAGTTTTTCCACATTCTTCCGAATCAGAAGGGAAAGGTTATTTACTTTATTGATATCTTACAACAAGTGCAGTGAGATTCAAGATGAGTTTCTCTCATCCTTTCCCTTACTCCCAGGGATAAGAAACTCTATACCTTGTTTATCTGACGTCCAAGTTGGCATTACAGGCATGATCTGAAACTAAAGCTTCCAGTTTTAGGTCCACAACATTATGCACAACCACACAGAATCTACACTGTAACTGACCTTGAGTTCTTGGCCCAGAAACGTAATCTTCTGGGGAAACAGAGTAACAAGGACTCCTTCCTCATCCTGATGAATTACCCATTACTTCAACCCAACTAATGCTTATTTTCCTTAGAGTGTAGGTGTCACCTGTGACTCTGTGCAAGAAAAAGCCCTGTGAAGAGCTTCAACCAGCTCCCAGGCAGATGGATAGACCCACTGTGGCCTGCACTACTGGTGCTCAAGACTGGATGGTGGGTGAGGTTGCTAGCCCAGCTTTTGGAGCAAGTGCCCGGCCATCTTCAGAAGACTGAAACACACTGACACTCAGTAAGTGAAAGTTAATGACAGGGTACCTGCTATCATTCCGCAGTGAGGACAAATTCCATAAGAACTATAATTTTCAGAAGTGAAAAACGCAGGTTCATTGTTAGAAGTACCATGAAAATAGATTTACTCTGCGTATCCATGCTATTCTCTTGCTAGTATGTATACAGATACTTTCTGTGACAATAAGCAACTGCTCTAATACCTGAAAACAATTTGGTGTAAGAAGCGTAATAAATCCCTAATGCCTCTGCAGATTCAAAAGCCATTTCTGAAAGTGGCAAAAAGAGTGGAAATAAGGAGCCAGAATTACAAGTTTAAAAACTTCAACATCATTTTAGGAATTAATGAAAAAAATTCCCCTAACACTTTCTCTCATTTCTTCAATATTGGTAAGATAAATTCATGAGGTATAAAACATTATAAATCCACCAAGACGAACATTCCCTGAGGTATGTACTGCATAATACTGGCATAGCTTTCACTATGGCTAACTAATTAAACTCCTGCCTTAGGCTTTAGTGATGTCAGTTCATCTATTCCAGATTTACTCTGTTTTTAAAAAGTAAGCAGATAATTTTCTTCATGAACTCTGTCTTATTTTTCTAAATAGAAGTTGATTACTTAACTAAAGATCTTTTTAAATAGAAATACACCGTGAAGCAGATGTATTTGAGATGGCAAGGTATTATATTTGAATAAACATGGTAAAGTTACACACCTTCATGACTGCTGGTCATCTCACCTGATTAGGCAGAAGCTCATTTTTTCTTATGAAAAATGAAGGAGTGCTGAAAAGAGCTTTGCACTTGATAGATGGCCCTTTCTAAGACTTCATACAGAAAATGAGATGCTCATACAAGATGATGATGAACATCTGTCTGATGAATCTCATCACTTGAAGAATTATCAGCATTACTGCACTATACTACACTTCTTTGAGCTGTAAAAGCCCTCTGGGCTAGGTCCTTTGTAACAGTAAACTACGGCAATGGTTAGCTCTTTCTGTTTTAGCAGAATAGCTATAAACTCCTGTTAAACAGCTTCTATGATAAAATGCTGCAGCTCTCTACCTCGCTCTTATTGCTTTAGTCAGTGTGTGGAAAGAAATTCTAGTTCATCATCAGAACAGAGTATGTGAACAACAAAGAATTAATGACTTATCAGAACTCAATCTTACTGTACTCACAGAGGTGAACTGCAAGTATCTTATTTTCATAGTAAAATAGGGGTTGACCCTTTTTGGCTTACACTACCTCTGAGGCATCCAGTTCAAAATTCTGAATTTAATATTAATCTCGGTTCAGGGAGTAGGAGGTATGTATCCACAACAGCAGACCCAAAATTAAACCATATCAGGAGAGATCGGGATTCATCATTTTGGGTTAGAATATAAACGTAGATTGAAACTCTTTAATGCCAGAGATAGCGTCCAAAGGAGGGCTACAAAGACAGTGAAGGCCTTGGAGGGCAAGATGGATGAGGAGCAGCTGAGGCCCCTGTGTTTGCTCAGCGCAGAGCAGAGGAGCTGAGGGGAGGCCTGATGGCGGCTGCAGCTCCTCACAGGGAATGGAGGGGCAACGCTGAGCTCTGCTCTGTGTGACAGCGACAGGGCCCGAGGGAACGGCATGGAGCTGTG
>PPHD01013855.1:0-11340 GCA_002909625.1 Bambusicola thoracicus | reverse complement strand
TTTTTTTTTTTTTTTTTTTTTTTAATGAAGAGTTCTGTGGAGTGGGGTGTAAAATTTAACCTCCAGAATTGAATGGTAATCTCAAACTCAACATTATTCTGTGACTTGATTTCTTATAAGTAATGTGGCAAAGCTGATGGTTTCTTGATATTATCCAGTGCTGGTATTTTCTGTTTTGAGAATCATATTATCATGGCAAAAGCTGATGCCTTTCATGCCCTTATTCTGATGGTTCTATAGTCTTATAGACACCAATGTGAACACACTCATGGAAGTGTTTAATGATAAAGTCATTAATACAGCCTTAAAATCATAACATTAAGATATTTCAGCATTTTAGCCTTAGGCCAACATTACCAAGTTTTGTTGACTATTGTCGTATGGTTAATACTACTGAAAATTTTCTTGATGAGTATTCATATTAAAAATGCACACATCTTCAACCATCAAAAAATGCATTATTATGTGGAAGTAATGTTCACTAATTATTTTAAAATATCAGACAATTTACCAGCAATTCTCATGACTGCATGAAAGGCAAATAGTTTCCCATGCAGAACTTCTGTTTTTGGTTTAAATCTCAGCTTGTTTATTTGAGATATCCTGGTTGCATGCAGTGAAATGTAAGAATAGTAAATTGCTTTTCAAGCATATAATTTTAAATGTTTTAGATTAAATATCCAAATGCCAGCAGAAATAAATTGTTTTTCTTTCTCTAGCTAATATTTTACTTCTTTTTCCTCCAAAATTACAGGATGAAAAAAGAAACAGTTCTAAAGACTTTTAAAAATGATTATGATTTCAATAACACAAATAGAATTTTCACACTTTTTGAAATTAATATTAATTTGCATAAATTAGGCTGAGCTTTGTCCCCTAAATCCCATTTTTTGAGACCCATTCCTCTTCCTTATCAAAAACATCACGAAACGGTTCATTTCAAATACATACAAAGTGTGTGTGTAATTTAGAATCGCATCATTTCTGCTTTTAGAGTTATATGAAACTTCATGTATTTGTGAATACAATCCACTGTGGTATTTTCATCACTATTTTTAGTCTAATCTAAATTCTTTGCAGTCAATAGTCACTTTGTCATTGACTTCCTTGAGCACAGGATCAACCCCTCAAGCAAGAGTAATACCGGGCATCCTTTCCAAGATTAACTCAACTCTTCCATTTCAATGGCTTATTAACCACAGGAGAAATAAACAAAAATACAAGTCCGTCTCCCTGTTTGAGGAACAGCATAAAGAGAGGTGATTTTACAGAATTCCAGTTTCAGCTAAATGCACCATGAGATTAAAAGGAGGCTTTGCCAGAGCAATTGCATTGCAGGTACTTCATCCAGCTGTACGACTTTGCAAACTCCGCTGTGGGTTTACACACTCTGTGGCTTTAAGTATTTCTGAAGTACCATACAGTAATAATTAGCAGCCAGAGGCAAAATAATCATTGCTAGTTTCATTTAATGCTAAAGCCAAAACTAGGATGCTTTCTGTTGGCTGAAATGTCAGCCCTTATCTGCATTATTCTAAGATCAGATGGAAACTATGTGCTTTTACACGTGGTTCTGAAAAACACCGCGCAGGTTGCAGAGACTTCAATTTGAATGTAAGGTGTGCCTTCTAGTGGATAGATAAGCACATTTGTAATAAGCAGGTTGAGCTAATACATCAGCATTACTGATTTATGAGGAAGTGCAAATAAGCCAATGAGAACGGAAATTAATAAATTAAACCAATTTTGAATTAATTTAGGTAAATATTAATATTAAAGATCAGTGAGAATTGCAGGTATTCTATAGTGGAAAGAAGTTGATAACGTTGCAGAGGGAAATTTTCAGAAGGGCAAACACAAATAAGGGAACATGTTTTGATAAGGACCGTGCCATCATATGAACCATTTCACTTTCCAAAATTGGAGCCCTTCATTTTAGAATCACAGAATCATAGAGTCACAGAATGGCCTGGGTTGAAAAGGACCACAACGATCACCTATTTTCAACCCCCTGCTATGCGCAGGGTCACCAACAAGCTCTAGTGATTCTTCAAAACCTATCGTTAACAGCTGTTCTTAACTGACTTGTGAACACCTGAAATCTTCTCCACATTCTTTAGATAAGCTGTGCAGAACTGCAGTTCTTCCCATAAGGATTGTCAGGGATGTATATGCTTTGTATGCAATGTATCAGCAATTTGCTGTCTTCAACTCCTAGGGAAAGGGCTAAACTGAGTTACAGTAAATGGACAATGAAGGACGTTGTACAGTCAACTTCTGCTTTGTTATTTTTTGTTGCTTGCAGAATTGGAACACTAGAAATGACTGAAGAGACCAAAGATCTCATTCTTGAATTTTTGAAAAGTGAAAATAAAAATTGTTTGTTCCAGACCTTATATTCCAAGTTTCAACAAGGAGTGCATTTTTATAGTCAAATTATAGAACCCTGAATGCAAGAGTTTGTAATGGAAATGCTGGTACAACCGTAACTATGGCATTGCAATTGCATCACTATAAGAAAATTGGTTTAGATAATATACCCTTCTGGAATGAGTGCACTTCTAAATGATCCTGCATCTCCATAAATCTAAACTAACTCAGTAATTCAAAATTACTAAGATTTAAGTTTAGTACCAATAAGCAATCAACTTATGGCTATTGCTATAATAACCGCTGGTCTGTGTTCCCTTATTTCACAGCAGGTGGTCTTTGGGCTGGTTTGCAGCCAGAATGAAAATACTTCCAACTAATTCAAAACTAATTCTCAAAGTGGAGCGAAGGCACATTTCCAAACTTTCTCACAATTCCTTTTCACTAACAAAGAACTTGGTCGCTTGGTCCTTTTGTTGCTGTTGCTGTTTTTTGGTTGGTTTTGTTGCTGTTGTTTTTTCCCCTTTTCTCTTTAATCAGTGCCCAAGCATATTGTCCCTTTTTACACAGTTTTATACTAATATGTTATATGATGACAGCTGTCTCACTGTATTTCTGGAAAGTGTCAAGGGAAAATTGCTGAGGAACACGTAAGTTCCTCTAAACACACTGTTCCTTTATATCATCTTACTCCCCCATGCCTGCCAGATACACCTAATATTCAGAGTGCTAAAATCTCATGCCTGATTCTCCTGTCAAACTTATCAGCCTTACACAAGCGTAACGAATGAGAAGTGAGAAGAAAATGGGGTCAATAAAATCTATTCCCACAATTTACCAGAGTTCAAACTTTCCTTAACTCTGGAATATGACGGAAGCAACATCTGACCTGCTTTCCATGTAAAGGTGAGGCACATTCCCTTTTGCCATGAGCTCAGTGTTGTTGGTGGGATGCCAGGACAGGGGATCCCCACACAGAGCAAGACGTGACATGGAGACAATTACCAGTGTCACCACCAGATAGTTCCATGGTGACAAGGAGTAGACAAGACCTCTTGGCAATCTCATCCAAACTCTCCAAACTCTTCTTCCCTGCAAACCTGTCAATGGTAAAACGAACAGGCCCACCCTAGAGACTGCATTTGTCTCATCTCCCTACCATTGTTGAGATTGTACGGATCATACCCTTGTTGGGGCTGTAGAGAACTTTTGATAACTCAGCTCAGCTCTGCAACCCTTCAAGAGGAGACCATTTTAAAAAAGTTAGAAAATTCAAGGAATGAGGCAGCAGCTGAAGTCTGCCAGTGTGTTGTTGCTCCATCTGTTTTGAAAAGGGCTCTTTGGCTATGTGGAAAGTGCACCAACAGGGGCATCGATATTTGGCTCTGCAGAGCCAGAACAAACCAACCATAGAACAACACTCTACCTCAAGTATTCAGGTTTAATTTTAAAATGCAGATAATTTGAAGATATTTTTTAAAAATTAATTTAGACAGAGCCATAGGTAGATAAAGTTATGTCAGATTTAGAGAAAGACTTATCAATGCTCATCTGCTTTTGCTGAGGTTATGCTTTTAATAGCTGGTAATTACAAAAAAAAAAAAAAAAAAAAAAGTGACTACACACTTGGTTCTTTGATGCTGCAATAACTTAATAAAAATCTACATGATAACACTTTGCAAGTTCCCATCCACTCATCTGAGACACCCACTAACTAGTTCATTGCAATATAGAGGAGAAGAGATACTCTGTGACTGCAGTAGCTTCATTCCAGGATACAAAGACAAGACATCAGATATAGATGGTCCCCAAGCTACAGATTACCTAGAGACCAGGAAAGCATTATGGAGACAATTCTTCAGCATTTGCCTGCCCTTTTCCTCCCAGATTACGTGCTCTCTGTCACTACTGGACACAAAGTTGAACTAGGTAGAGCTTCTGTAAAACTCATCCATACATGAACAAATTAAATTCAGTATTGTTGGAAGCACTCTTAGTTTTCAGCTGCATCAATTCCATGATCCAACTCACCGTCTGGCCACAAAATCACATGGACCAGCATGAGGGAGGTTGTGAGAATAAAGAGCTAGGGGAGAGCGTGTTTTAGCAACTGTGTTGGGCGGTGCTAACTAAAGTGGTTCTGGAGCTATTCATTTTTTCTCAAGTGAGCTTACCGTAAAAAGCTTGTAGGAGCTAGACAAGGTCCCCATCTTTGTCCAAAATAATAATAATGATAATAATAAATCACAAAAGGTAGAAAAGTTAATGGTAAACCCAATTTCCATTTTGTGAACACATGGTCAGCTACAGCCGATAACAAACAACAGAAGTGTTTTATTTTTGCTGTACTGAATTTCAGCCTAGTGAGATATTAAAAGCCACACTCTTCAGCTTCAATCTTGAATTTGTCTGAACAATCCTGGAATTTGGGAGGCGTTTTGTTCATTTAATGTTTTACAGGAATTAGAAGAACTGTTGTATTCTCTACACTGTAATGGTGGACTGGGATTAGACTAGGAAACATTTCCCGTATATATTTTTTTAAATAAATGGAATTTTTGTATGTTTGTTTATTTGTTTGTTCTTATTTCTTATGGAATTAACTATTAGGTTTAATTCTATTTTTCACAAATCAGAAGATCAGATGCTTTTCAGCTGTTAGTACTGTGTTTCAAAGACTAAGAAGGCTTAGTTCCCACTGCACTTCCTACCTAACTCTTCATGTGAGTAGACCTCACTAGACTCCTTGGAAAGATGTAAAGAGATAAAAGGTATGCCACTGAGTGGGCAACACTATAAAAAGAGGCTTAATTCTCTGCATCTGTGTTGCTTGCCGTCGTTGCTGAGCTATAGCAATTCTTTATCTATTTCCCAGTGTCTTCTTTCCCCTCATGCAGGATGCAAAATGATGGTTTTCTGTTTGTTTGTAGGAAGTGTAGGGGAGAGTTTAAATAGAGAAAATACTATGTAATTTAGAAGATCAATACAGTAATGTAAGTAGGAAATTTTTGTAAAAACAGAGATATGTAAGAGTACATAATAGTCGAGTTGAATGGCAGAGAAAACCCTAGGCTGGGATATGTTCCCATACATCATCTAATCATTCTCAGTAATGAAGACATTTACAAAGACCAACTGTCAGTGCCTAGTTTGTGAGCAGAAGAGTCTGAATTAATCAAAGAAAAAGACAAATTCTCTACTGAAGGAAAACCATAGCTCTGTTGACTGCAAATCAAACAGTGCCAATGTGTGAATTCATCCCAAACTTCTGTAATGACCCCGAATAGATTTAGATTGGTGTGAAATAGATAAAAAAATAGTTGGTTGGCTGCTACCAGCGCGCTTCCCTGCTCCCAGCCTTTTATCCCATGAGAGTAGCAGAAGTGAAAAGGTTTCCAACTTCTTATGAAAATATTTTTCCACCATGCCTGTTCCCCAGCCCTGTCTGTTCTCCTTTCTCTCTGCATAAGCAGTTTTAGACTTTATTTAAGTGTCGCATTTCCAAGTGTTCGCGACTCTGTACAAAGCTCGTCACACATCACTCATGCCTTATTTCACGGGTTGAGATGGTAATTAGCATATTTCACAATTAGCCAGTGTATTTGCTTTGCTAATTTCATTCCATGATGAAGGTGCTAACTTGGCGTGAAGCTGTAATGTACTGGTTGATTTATTAAGCTTCCTCTGATGGATGAAAATCACATGCTGTGCCTTTACTGTCGGGGAAAGTTAACAACATCCATTTGTAAGAGATGGTATTTGAAAAGTGATGTTGGTGTGATTGAATGTGTGAATCTGTAATGAAGCCAAGTCAGATAGCTCCTTCCCAATAAAATTGCACTCAACTTCTGTGGTGGTTCCTTCTTAAAAGTGGGCTTTTCTGCCCAGATTCCTCCCCCACAGTGTACAGGTATCAACTACTCACTGGGTATTTAGCACCTAGATTGCTTCAGATAGAATCCAACAGCTGCAGAAGAGCCTAAATCATCCAGGAGTCGGTATCTTATGCCATGTGCTTTTATGATAAAGTATTTGCTGTTTTTTTCTCAATGAAGCCACACATAAAATGCACAGTTGACCAATAAGTAAATCTATCTGTCAGAACACAGGCTTTCAAGCAATCCTTTAGAGGAAGAAAATCCCCAGTCATTTAATCCGATTGTGAAGCTCAATATTGTTGCATCCACATAGCCTTCATTCCGAAGAAGAATTAGACACTGATGTTGTAACTATAATCTTAAACTAAACCATGTCTGGTCCCATTCTTTGTCTCCAAAGTCCATGGGTAACCAGCAGTGTACATATGATGATACTTTCTTATTCTAAAAAAATGGTGGCTGCGTGCCACCTGTTGGAAAAGGTCCCTGGCCATTGCTAACCCATAGCTGCATTGTGCCATAATTCTGTTCAGCTTGCTTTATTAATATACTGTACAGTGTAGTGCAGTGAGTTTTCCCAGACTGTTAAACATGTGGGATCCCTCTAGAGTCAATAGAAAGAGATGACATGTCTAGGGATCAAATCACTTTTCCCAAAATATTTCCTAAGACAGCAAAATTTAAGGGAACCTATGATTTCTTGTTTATGATGTTTAGATAAAGAAATACTATATAGGTTATGCATGATCTTCACCAGATTAGACACAGCTCCTGACCAAATTGGACAGAAGTAGGGTAAAGAAGACTTCTAAGATTTCAATGACAACTTTAAGGTGTGACATAAAAATACTCATGGTACTGGGCAGTGATGATGGGAGGAGCAGTGAAAGGCTCTTTTCTCTCTTGTAGTTCTGAATTTTGTTCCTTGAGAAGGCAAAAGATCTTTTATATATCCAGTATACCTGGTTAGGCAGTCTGTATGTCTCTCTTTTGTTTTTTCTCTGTAATTTCAGTAGATTTCATGCTGGCACCCTCAGAGAGCATCCATACACTCTTGAAAGTGACATTCCTCATAGAAAAATCCCTCTTCACAGAATCACAGAACCGTAGGGGTTGGAAGGGACCTCTAGAGATCATTGAGTCCAACCCCCCTGCCAAAGCAGGTTCCCTATACCAGGTCGCACAGGTAGGCGTCCAGGCAGGTCTTGAATATCTCCAGAGAAGAAGACTCCACAACCTCCCTGAGCAGCCTGTTCCAGTGCTCCATCTCTTCTCACATTCATCTGTGGCCTGGGATTGAAATACTCTAATATCTGTTCTTCCTCCCTTCCAATATTTCCCTGGCCCCTTTAAGGTACCTTCCAACCCAAGCCATTCTATGAATCTGTGGTTCCTTTGGTTTTAACTCCCCTAAAGATGCTGTGTCATTTGGAGAAGTGCCTTAAGAGCAGACTCTGTTCTACTGTTTGTATGCCCCAGAAGAGCAGGTTAAGTTCAGTGTCACTAAAACCATTTCATTTTATCTTATATCTGCTTTTTCTCCCATGCGTGAGATATAAACTATTGACAAAGCAACACTAACCTGTCTTTTCAGCACGACTTGTGCTTTCAGAGGTGTAAGAAATCAGATTGCTCTGTATCAGAACTTCTATAAGTTTCAATGAAATGTGAAAATAGATGGAAAAAAAGATAATAATATGGCAAAGATGCCTTACCTGTAGATAAGAAAAAATATCTATCTCACTTTATTTAAGGAGACAAGAAAATCACACAAGCAAAGTTGGCATGAGCTGATGATCTTCATTTTATTTTCTGATTTTCTTTCTCCCTATTCTCTCTGCTGGGTTAATTTTTGCTTTGAATGGATGTACATATGAAAGATGTTCTAACAGTATCAATAAGACAACAAAAACTTGGATTCAGAAAAAAAACAGCAAAATCTTTAACTTATGTATGCTTCTAAGTATGTACATATTTTCCAATTAAGGATGTGCTTATCTGCTATAAATTTCACCAGCTTAAATTGAAACACAGATTTAGAACAGGTTGTTCTCTTGCATAATGTGTTTGCTTCTTGCACTCAACCTTGATGCTTATCAGTTTGGGGTCAAGGGCTCTACTTTCCTGTACAGTTGAAGACTGCTTAGTCAAAAAGTCATCAATCTTTTCCAGAAAAAAAAGACAAGAAAATATGAAACTGATGCTTCGCGTTGGCCCACAGTGTCAGAAGTGGATGTTGCTGGGACAACAGTATAGGTTGAACCTTCCCACCAATATCCCATTCCACGTTGTTTCTGTGCGGCAGATGGTAGCAGAGGGTCAGACTGACAGCATAGCATCTGACATGGAAGTGCAGATGAAGCAAAGGTGTGGAACTGAATTCCTTCATACAGAAAAAAATTTACCCATTGGCATTTATTAGTGCTTACTGAACATTTATGGAGACCAACCAGTGGATGTGAGCACAGTGAGGGGTGGGTGGTGCGTTTCAGCAGTGGTAAAAATGACAGTGGTCATCTCCACTTGTGCAGATCTTTACTAATGTGGCATGCAGGTTCTTGTTCATTCCAATTGAAAATGCTCATGGTAGTGGCTACATTGAAAAAGAGTGTCTTGTAGCTGTGAATTTTGCTCTATCAAAGAGTGTTATTGTGCTCTTTGTATGTGCTGCAGTTTCCATGGAAATAAACAAGCAATATTATTTTTGGAGCAACCTACATATCTTATATCAGGAACACTGGTGACTTCCCTGACTTTGACTATCTTTTCACTTCTGCCCCCAGAATGCTTCCTTGCGTCCGTTCCCCTCCTCCTCTGCAATCACCCCACCCGTATGCCTTCATGCTCCTTTTATTCCTTGGCTCAAGTGAATTCTGTAACTCAGCAGAAGGCAGGAACTGCTGCTTCACACACATTTCTGCTCAGTGTGAGCCCCCAGTTCACACTTCCAGCTGAGCTTAGAGACCACAGTCATTAATTATAGTTACTCGTGTTGTTGTTTATTCTCCAAGAGATGCTTTTTCACTCCTTAAGAGTTACAGGAAACTTGAAAGAAGCCGTTTAGCCAGCCTTATATCATTGGAATGTGTGAAAATCAGTATACTCTAACGGACACCTTGCTGGGTTTTGTCATGAGTTTTAGACTATTGCTTAGCTTAAAATCTATTCTAACTGAACAAAAGCCTGCCTGCCAGATATGGAGTATTACAGGGGGAGAACTGAAGAACAAATAAAACAATACATCATGCATGCACAGCTATGATTCGGAAATGAACAAATCTTAGTATTTCTTTCGTATTCAGCAGGAAAGCAAGATATCTTTTCCCTGTGTTTTACGTGAAATGTAAAGACTGGTAATATCCTGAATATTTTCCACTTGTTGCTATTGACCTTGTTACTGTAGTATCTGTATGAAGGCATCCTCTGCTGCTGGTGCGATCAATCACCAGGAATCCAAGTTCACAGGTTATTCAGGCTGGAGGGAACATCACAGGTGTTACCAATTCCTCTTAGTTTGGTGGCTGGACTTAGGATGCACAAAAGAAACATTTTTCCCTGCAGAAATGCTGTGAATCAGTGGGACCACGAGGTTCTGAACAAATCAAGTCCATGCCATAGAAATGAGACTAACTCCCAACTGTTCTGTGTTATCAGCTCAGGTGCTAAAATCCTTGAATCCCTACTGAGGCTGATAATGATGAAGGCAAATCTGGAATTATACTTTATCCCACACAACATGAGTACTTGAAGCTACACCAGAGGACAGAAGGTGAAGAAATGTCTCATGAGAATTTGTGAGTTTATTAATGATCCCAATTTCAAGTTTATTAGAAGCTGGCTTTTGAAGCTTTTGAAGCTGGCCACAGGTGTTTCCTATCGGCTAGAAGTTAAGATGCTGATAGGAGATGGTAAGGAAAATGCATAGAAAAATGTATAACAATACATCGGGAAAGGAAGCTGGTTGGTTATGTGAACGAAGGTCCCTTTCTTGTAGGGAAAGAGACATTTTAACACAAATGCCTTCAATCATGACAGAGCAACCAACATAAAATCAAGTGTTCATTGTCTGGGATGTGGTTCCTGTCTTCCTCCGTTCCTTTCACCAGATGCTAACAGAGCACTGTGCTCCTCTATATTGCCAATGTGACCATTTTGAAAGGGTTAATTACCTATACTTATAGCAAAACATCAGTTCCAGTCACTAATTGCATGGTCTCAGTCTGTACATGACTTAAGCATTGTGTTTGGGCTTCCTGAGATTTCTTGCAGTGAATCAGCTGCCCTATGCAGACTCCTGTTAAATCTTCAGATGTCAGACATCCAACCTCCTAGTATTGTAACCAAGAGATTATCTTCCACATCCCCATCCATCACTCCAGCTTTTAGTGTTTTAGGCCGTCATTGTATCTTAGAGAGGTAGGACATCCTATGCAATAGTGCAGATAGAATTCCAGACAGGAAGAATGTATGCTTTCGGAAAATGAGCCTCCAGTAAAATAGGTGAACCAATAAGTCTGTTGGAGAAGAAGTAAAGGAGTTTGGTTGCCCAGGCAGCCAGCGGGGTGAAAGGTGCAGACCAAAGCTTAAAGCTATGCCCAAAATAGAGATGAGATGCAAAAGCTGCAATGAAGCAAGGTTTGCTCTGTGCAGCCTGCAAGCTTTACTTTCATACACAAAACATAGAATCATAGAATGGCTTGGGTTGGAAGGGACACCAGCTATCAATCAGCTCCAACCCTCTGCTGCAGGCAGGGTTGGCAGCCACTAGATCAGGTTGCCAGGACCCCATTCCAACCTGGACAGAGACATCTTTGGAGAAGTGTTGTAGAGACAAACACCAAAGGAAGGACCTGACACCCTCAGACTCTGTGACTTGGTCGACTGGAAAGGAGCCAGAGTTTCTCTTGGTGCCTGTAAAGTCCCCGTGACGCCACAAGATGGTGCTTTCCATCTCTGAAAAAATCAGCGTTCTCGGGAGCTGAGTATTTATGATGCGGAAAGTCTCCAGTTTTGGGGAAGAGGGATTTTTGCAAAAGAACAAACTTATCCCACATCGGAAAAGAGAGTAAGGAAGGCAGATGTAATGTAATAT
>PPHD01013853.1:0-17069 GCA_002909625.1 Bambusicola thoracicus | reverse complement strand
ATGCTTCACTTAGGTGGGCTGGAACCTGTAAATGCAACACCCGAATGGGCTGGGATGCAAGAAAGGGGACAACAGTATGAACTCACTGAACTTGTGTTTGCCAAATGTACAGGCACAACATTTTTCCCCCAGACTTTGAAGTGCATCTTCCTTTATCAGTTCCCTCTGCAAACAAATGTAGTTAGAGCCACAAAAAGTCGACTTCAGTGGATTTCTCAACTGAATGACATTAACAGTATTCAACCAGTTTCAAAGATTAAGTCCAGCTCATAGGTGCACTGGCAGCTCCATGTTTAGCTAGGTATGATGACTATGAAAGCTCAGTTTCTCTCTGAAGTAACAGACAGAGGCAGCAGGTCAGATTACACGGCGAGCAGCAATTAATTAGATCAGATGGAAAATACAGATTGGTAGAATTCAGTTTGGTAAAAAATGGGGTACATGGATTTAAAAATTTGACATGAGTGGTGTTTTCTTTAAACATATATTTAATCAACCCACAAGTTAAGTACAGGGCTAGGAATCTGGATGGATCTTGCAGAAACAAAATAAAACCCGGATGTGAAAAACTCATTCAGTCAGCGCGAGTTTAAAGAGAAGGCATGAAATGGACAAAGAAATGGACAATGAGAAGTGGGTTCGTTTTTACATATTTTCTAGCTGCTCTAGCAAAGGTCTGCTACTCATACAGAGAAAGAAAACAAGTGGGAAGATTTTTATCTTCAGTGCCACTTGCATAATGCTCTTGCAAAATAAAACTAGGAAAAGTGGTTCTTCTGACATGGCAAAAAGTCAAAGTCAGGACAGGCTGTGTTAGTCCATTTGGTCTTCTGCATGACTTTTCCGAGGCAAGATTCTCACACGAGATGAAGCAACACAACTCCACAGACTGAAGTGCAAACGCACAGTTTATGAACACTGAGGACCCCATCCCATTCTGTTTGCCACAGTGAAACCTTTCTAAGGAATGAATTAGCACAGGGGAAATGTAAATGTGGAAAACTTCAGTGGTGCGTAAAAGCAAAGGGCTCAAAACCACCTGAGATAAGGTTCAGCTTTGACATAGGCTTCCTGCATGACCTTGTGCACATCTTCGCTGTGCTGAGTTTCTCACAGACTAAACTGATCCCTGAGGGATGCCGTAAGGGTATGTGCTCCAAAGAGCACGAGGCACTGAGATCATAAAAATATTTTAGAAAGACAACAGGAAAAGGTGAAGGACTCTAAACACTAACAAGACCATGTGCACTGTTGTCAAGTGGGTGCACACAAGCCATCTCTTCTGCAGGGATGTGCTGTCCTGATATTCTTCCTTTACTGCAAAGAAAAGGAGCTCTAAGGGCAGCTAGCTTATCTTTCAGGAAACCAGCAGTGAAAAGCAAGCTGCTTATCTAGTCCTGCGAACCCCCCTGCTTCTTTCCCTTCAGCAGCAGAGAGCGCGATAAAACCTGAAATGAGTCTCTGTAGGAACCCAAAGCTGTGAATCTTCCTCTCACCCTGTCTGGCCAAAATCCCTTCATTCGCAGGGGGAATTTAGGCCAGAGATCACCGGTTCTAGCTCTCCGCCAGAATAACAGAGGAGAGGGTTAGAAAGGAAGAAAAACAGCCATAACTCAGCAAGTACAGTCAGAAAGAAATGAGCTGGAGATGCAGAAAATATGTCGTCCTCTGCTATGTTCCCAGCTATATCCCCACCCAGCTGGCCCTTTCAAATGTCCCCCACCATGACATTGGGTGATATTTTTTTGTTGCTTATAAAGAAGTCTATTGTGTACCATTTAGAAGAAAGGAGCCTGGAAGAGGAATAGCTTTCTGCTCCCTTGGAGAGGGGCTGCACCGCATCCCACACCCCAGCCATTTGCAGGTCCCTTTCCATACTAATAAGACACTGTTAGATATCCTGGGCTCCCCAGTACCATCTCACCGAGGGACCGCCATGAAACTTGGAAGTGCCAGGAGAGCTGGCTTGCAGGCCCTAGCAGGACTTGGGACAGGAAAGGCGAAGTATAGAGCTTTTTTCCCTGTTCTCCATCCCATATACAAAAAATAAAATAAAATTAAAAAAAAATAGAGACTGGAGAAAATCAGAGGTGAAAACAAAATCGGTGCAGCTGAAGTTTGAGGTGGATAAAATGAAAAATGGGACTGTGTGACTCACAGGTGGATAGATAGATCAATCAGTTGATCTCGTCTGTACTGACACAGTTTGAAGCTATAATTCACTGCTGGGGCAATTATTCCAGCACAGCAGGGGTGAGAGTTATATCAGAGACAGAATCCAGGTGCTTTCAGTCAGTGAAGAGTTGAACAACAGAAGGGTAAAATTCATAACTGCCACCCACCAGTAACAACGCATGGGATATGAACTATGTCCACACAGTGGCAGAGTGGAAACTAAAAGACAAACATACAAATAGACATGTAGAAGTCTGAGGTGTGGTTGTGCAAACATTTGCTGTTTCACTTTGCCCTCCTCTGCTCTCTGCTTTTCTTAAAGAGCAGTGCTCAGCAGCACTGTGTCCCAGTTCTCTTTGCCATCTTGCTCTTGACTTCTTTATCCCCCTGCACTAAGTGGTGCTGCGTCTGCAAGGTGTGAGGAATTTTTCTTCATAAGCCTTGATGTGTTCAAGAGAAGGCTGGGCTCATCTCTGCAGTGAGCCTGACAGGGGCTTTAACAGCCTCAGAGCACCGGGACAAATAGCTTCTGGTCCCTTAACCCTGCACAGCTTTGCAAGGCAAGGCCTGGCACTGTTGTTCCCATCGTGAGGGCTTTAGGCAGTCTTTCAGGCTGAAATCCTCTCTGTGGTGGCTGGGCAGAGCGGAAATCCAGGGGCTGGATCAGATTGGCCTAATGCTACAGCAGCTTAAGCGGTCTGTTTTACCAGAGATTATGGTTTCACTTACACAGAGCGCCTGAAAAATGCCATGGTTTAGGAAGGATTATAGCTGAAAATTCCATGCTTTAAAAGAGAAATAAAGCAGGGGAGGGACTAGGAAACCCAGCATGCCCAGGGGCTGTGCAAACAGGATTAACCTCTGCCCACAGCACCTTTTGCTTCTGCCCACCCACATTTCCCGCGTCCATCTTCTCCCCAGCAGCTCCTTACACCTGCCGTCTCCTGCACAGCACAGAGAGCAGCAAGGAGCCTGGAAAATGCCCAGAACCAAGGTCTCCCCAGTTTCTTTTGGTAGATCTGTACACTCTCTTGCCATCTGACGACAGTAGAGTCAGAAGAGAAATAGCTCTGGGGGTTCTCCATCTACTGACCAGGCACTGGCTGACAAGGACTCACTCGAAGGACTTGCTCGTTCTGATGACACTAATTAACTGCATAATAATCACCACAGACTCCAGCTTCTGTTCATCACATCCCTAAGAAAAGTTCCATGTCCAACAGAACTTCCAATGGCAGAAAGGGAGAAGAAACAGCAGTTCCCACTGAGCATACCAGAGGCTTCCCACGCATAATCTAAACAAATGGGAACTGCACATCTTTTGGCCAGAACTGATCCTTCCCAGTCAACTGACCCATGACCATATGTCTTTGCTGCAAAGGAGTCTCACAGCTCATGGATCTTTGCTGGCCATCCAGGTTAGAGGCACTTGGAGGAGAACACAGATGGAAAATGATCATTTTTGCTAGGTAACAAACCTTTGGAAACAAATGCCTCAGGATAAACAGCATTCACAGACAGAAACTGCCCGGCCCTTAATTGTTTAGGTGAGCACTGCAGCCTCACAATAATGTGCCTAGAGTCAGTTCTACTTTAATGAGGCCAGATTTATGATCTAATTAAATGTCTCATTTGTATCTATATATAAATCAAAACCACCACAACTAACTTATATACCATTAGCAACACATGCCATCACGGCAGAGAGATGGCTTTTATTAATTGGCTTTGTTTACCTGAGGGTGGTTGGCTTGCGAGAAGATTTGGACTATGTGAGCATGTCATTCATGCTTCTCTTTCAGGTGTTTAAATACAGGACTCCATTGCTGCTGACCCAACAGTGCAGTACCACGCTTTAGGTCACAGAGTTCTACAATTCCCAGACCTGTTACCTGGGAGCTCAGTTAGGAGCAGCTTCAAAGCTTTATCTATTGTGCTTGTGCAAATCTGCACATCAGAAATGGAGGTCCAATGCAAACAGCAGTGAAAATGAGACCTTGTATAAGTTTCCCACATTTTCTCTCCTCCATTCTACCTGTTCATCAGCCAATCCATCTGGCAACACTGTGCTTTGGGAACTACCAGAGACAGTACTGAGTGCACGCCACTGTAGAAAAGATCGATTGCTTATTTATCTGTTTATTTACCTATTTAATGGCACAGTTCCGTTTTTCATTTTAACCACTGCAAACTTCAGCTGCACCTCTTTTGTCAAAGCTTTTAAGGAGCTTGACTTGACAAGCTTTGGCCATTACACCGAGCATCCTCTTTAACAGATGCTCATAACCATGCTGCTCTCCTGGGGAAGATTACCTTGGGTTTGAAGAGACAAAGGGGTATAATTCCCTGGGCCAAACTGTGTGAGCATAGCATCGTCATGTGAGCAAGAGAAAGCAGCAGGAAAGGGAGCACAGAAGCTTCAGAGCATTCTTCTCCTTCCCAACCCTACGCTTCTTCCTGTCCTCCCTCTCCTGCATGTTCCCTCCCACACTTCCCTGCATCCCATTCCTCCCATCCGCCACCGCACTCCATTTTCTTGTACCCTGCTGCCCTGCAGAGGCATCACTGCAGTCAGAGCCTAGCCCCCGGGTGCATTTACTGCTGTTGTCTCAGCACTGGCTCCTCTGATCTACTCCTAACCTTTTTTATTTTTATTTTTGTTTTTAAATTAATTTCCCTGTAGATTTTAACCACTTCATTTTCATTTACCCATTTTGTTCTTCCTCTCCTCCCTTCCCACCCTCCTCTTCCTCCCCCTGTTCCCTTTGTCTGTCTGTGTCCATCCCTTACCCTACCACAGAAAACCTCTCCTCTCCCCTCAGTATAAAGCAAGAGCCTCATGGAGCCTCTCTCACCCCTTTCACCCCCACCACGCCGGTCGGCTCTGGGCAGGCTGAGCTTCAGCCCTTCCACATGACCCTTTCAGACGATGCGTCCACGCCTTGCTACAGTGCCTTCCTTCATCATGGTGCCCACTTTGGGCAGTCCAGCAGCCAGCCTCTGATAGCAGGTAACCGGCCTTGGCCACAAACTCAGCGGGGATGCTGCAGGCAAGGGGGTCAGTTTCACCTGACGGGGAGACCAGTAAATGCTGCAAGCTCTTTGAGTGCAAGTGGGAAGCAGAGCAACGGTGTTCTGGTTCTGCGTATGCAGCATGTGATCTTAGCTCCATGGAGAGTCACAGGGAGATTTCATGCCTGTCCTTCATTTTTGCAGAATAAAATGGGAAAAAAAGCTGTAACAGCATAGAAGTGATGGGGTGTCCCACCTGGATGGGTCTGGGGCTTAGTACGGAAATATTTGTACAGCAAAATCCTGCATTGTCTCCATAACCATAATGCCCCTGTGTACAGTGGGCCCAGCAAGGCTTCTGTGCGCTAGCCTAAGGTAGACGATTGAAGCTTGTCTAAGTTAGCGAGCCCTGAGACTGCTAGCATGGTTGTTCAGCATGGCTTGTGAAAGCCACCAAGTGAGAGCAGTATGTAGTCCGTAGGTGAGCAGTGCCCCAGCTACACCGTGAGCTGCACTGAGGCAGCTGTTTCACTGTCACCTTCACGTGATAGACCAGGCAGTCAAGATAAAAGGCATGGTCTGAATGTCATGACCAGAAAGGGTTGGTTAGAGACTCTGAAGTTGTACAGCCAAGCACATACAGACCTGTGGTGGTGGCCTTCAAGGGAAGGACAGAGGTAGGTGGCAAAAATGGAGCAGTTAGGACCAGCAGGCTGCAGGGCAGGAAGGAGAGCAGAGCTTAAGGTAGGTACAAGGGGAACTCCTGTGTGAGATGACTGAAGTATCATTGTAGCAGAAGCTCAGAGGTGGCTTGGGTGATATAGTGGCAGTCTTTTTAGGTGATGACTGAGAGTGTTGTCACTCCACTGCCAAAGAACATAATTTGGACAAGTTCTTCAGAGTGCAGACCACAGTTCCACAGTGTTCAAGAAACATATCTTCCCTCTGCCTCTTTCATATTCCTATCATTTTTTTCTCTTCTGACCTAATATCCTGCCTTTGTCTTCTTAGATGATATTTGCGTTTCCAAACCTCCCTGTAGGACAGTAGCAAGCAACTACAGAAAATAATTTTGTGTTCATAACACTGTCCAAATCTTACTGCAGCCAATAAGAGCCCCTAAGCTCCATCTATTCCTTTAAGCCAGAGCTTATACTGACAGATTCTCTCCAACAATGTGCTTCAATGGGGATGCGGTTATGTATGATCACCCTCTAAGCTAGAAGGCACTGTGTTTCAGGAGAGAAACTTGCCTTAGGGCCTGTATGGAGAATTAGACTTGGAAGAAAGCGTTCAAAAGCTCAAAGAAAGGCAGGGTGATGAAGATGCAGTTCTCACTCAGAAGGCTCTAGGAGAAAGAAGGGTGACTAGAACTGGAAGCACGCTATAAAGCAGGACAAATGCTGGTTTTGCCATAACCCTCCAGTACAAGAATTTAATAATCTTGTTTACCTGGTAGTAACGAGAGGAGGCAATGGAAGGGGGTTGCTTCTATGTAGCAGTACTTAAGAGTCCCTCTGTAGGACTCTTACTCACGTTAGTGATACTGTACTTGTTCGTTATCTTCAAGACTGAGATTTTGACAGATGATCACTTCCCAGCAAATCTTCCACACTGCATTTTGAATATCAGCCTCTGTAAGCTCACATCTGAATAAAAACACAGGGGCGTATGCACGCAGATCGGGTAGCAGAGTGACTGTGTACGTATTCCCACTTCAGTGAAAGTGTCAAAATGAATTAATTATGCCTGTTACTACATAATGTTCTCTCTAACTTTTCAGTGACACTGTTTTCCCACTCATCACCTGCCATTACGTCTCAGAGTAGTGAATAAAGATAATCAAAAATACATGAATTTGAAGCACAAAATTTTCTTCCCTTAAAAGAATGTGAGAAAAAAAGAACGACACCTAGTAGGTGTTAGTCATACCGCTTAATGTGCAACTACAAATCACTAAAGCAACAGTGGTGAAAAAAGAGTAGAAGAGTGTAGCATATAAATCCTCAAAGCATTATGTATTTATTTTTATCAACGTTGGGGAGTGGCTGGAAAATGGCTCGATCTCTGTCCAGCCGTTCTGTGGCCACTACCTCAGACAAAGTGAGCTAGGAATGTCAGCTGTGGCTCAGGAATCTCTTCAGGGAGAAAGAACTTACTTTTCTTTTTTCTTAAGCAAATCAGCTCAGCAATCTTTAGTCAAGATCTACAAAAGCAATGACACTGCTTTAGCCCACCTAATTCTGGAGAAATTTCCTCTCCCAGGGGTAATTCTCCATGTTGATTTTGTTTTCACTCTGCCATGTAACTGTTACCTATTTCTGACACCTCCAACAACACCCATGCTTGTTCCAGGGCCTGCTTATCAGTTACTGTTCTACCCTAGTCAAGCTAAAGCATTTCTTATTCTTCCAACCACACATCCCAGCACAATTCCAGCAATTCCAGTGGTGTCAATGGGACATCTTTAAACTGTCACACTTCCAAAGGTAAATCAGACTCCAGCTCTCTAAGAATAGACAGTATGGGCATCACTTCAGAAAGGAGCAACAAATAGCGCAAACTTCTTGGTGAGCTACAGCTCACCTAGGGAGCATAGGGAACATGAAAGGCTTTGGATGGCTGGAACAGACTGAGATCTCAGTAGACAGCGCTGGAGGTTGAGCTGTAAATCTCCCAGCAGCTGCAGGGGAAAGATTATCTTAATTTATTTAGCCTTTTTTTTTTTTTTCTTTTTTTTTCTTTTTGGTTTTGGCTTGAAACTCCCAGCAGCTTCTGAGATGATTTCAGCTCATTTAAATGCAATAAGCACTAACAGCAAAATGCCCTTCTGGCTGGCCCATTTTCAGGCTAACCAGTCCAAATGAGGAAATGCCTCTGGCATTAACCAAGAAGCCTCCAGCTGCACTTCCTAAGAGATGAAAAATAAACTGCAATCATCCACTTGGCCCACACCCCTTTCTACATCATTGGTGGAGAGAAGATACCAAGAGTTGGAGAACTATTAACAAAAACTTGTATCTGTGATAAAAATGAAGTGAGACTCAAATTAATTTGCACAATTCCATTATTGTATATTACACCAGCACCTGGAAGATGTCCAGCAAGTATTGATCTCACGACAAGCACTGTGCAAATGTACTGGGAATGTGCCCTTGCACCAAAGAGTTTGCAGCATAAAAAGAAGCACAGACAGGTGAAGTGACTTGCCTAAAAGCATCAGCAGGTGAACGGAAAGAGGTGGGGGCAGAGACAGGGGCAGAAAACACTTGGATCACTTTCTAGTGCCTTACACATCGATCATGCCCTTAGGCAACATCACCACATTTTTGGAACTGCATCGACTGCTTATAGAAGGGACCTCAGCTACTCCAGCAATTAATGTGCTGCCATTCTCCGTTAAGCTTAGGGCCATTTTGATTTAGCTAAAACAGATCCAACATTTCTAATGGGCTAAAAAAATTGACAGTGAAAACAAATTCTTTTGAGCCTCACAGTGCTAAGTTTTAATATTCATCCTTATAGTCAGAGATCAAAAGTCCAACAATCTTCCCCCAGAATTTTCAGTGGAAGGTCAGCATATATGTGTCGCAGGCCACACAGCATTTGCCCAACAAACTGCTAGTCAAATGATGGTGGGACAAAAAGTGATATCAAATCTATATTGAATGATCCTGTCCTTTCTGATCCCCTGTTCCAATTCTTACCTTTTTCAGGTCGTGATATGGCAAGCACCACCTTGCCTGGCTACCCACCCCATGTTCCCCCAACTGGACAAGGCAGCTACCCAACCTCAACTCTGGCAGGAATGGTTCCTGGTAAGTCCAGGATACGAAAGCGGTGCACACGTGTTTGAACAGTATACCAGCAGTGTAACAGCTTTCATCATTGGCTTTGTTATTGCTTTGCTGCCATTGAAGTCTACTCTTTTCACAAGGAATATGTCAGGTGCCTATAACCAGAGCAGCTCACCACCCATTCTGCAATGTTTGTCTTTCCCCTGGTAACTGATTCACTGCTGCTATGGGCAACTAGCTATCTATAACCTGTGCCAATTAATTGGTAATTAATTAACCTTAGTATTCATTAACTAATGTAATTATTTTTCAATGATCCGTGCAGATTATTATGTGCTGCTCGTGGCTTGGGATATTCAGCTATTCACTAACTTAGGGTAACAACTGACATCTGTCTAAAGGCGGGGCTTCAAACTGCAAACCGTCAATGGCAATTTAAGTCCTGCAGTTTTTGGAGACCTACTGTCCACAGCCTGAACTAGCTAAGAGCTCAGCAATGATTAACAGCATTTCAGGAGAAACTAACTATTCACTTTCAACAGCCAGCAACTCACCCACTTCCCATTTATACGACAGCGCCTCCAGCTTAAGAAACTATCTACCTAATCCTACATTGCAAGGCAAACTCTTCCTTTGCCACCCAAATCCTTGGAAGAAATACACTCTTCTGGCAAATGTCTTGAGTAATACTGCCCAGGGTATGGGGAGCTCATTTACCCTTGAAAAATCGAGAAGGTTATTCCCACAGTCTCTACTCCCCAGTTCTCAGATGACAGCTAGCCCAAGTAGATAAATGAAGAGCCAGGATTTTCATTTCTCAGCCACAGTAGCTCAGGACTCAAGACTTCATCTGCCACTGATTTCTGCTTATGGGAGCTGCAATAGCTAATGAGCAGGTAGAGTCTGTTCTGCAACCTCTGCTACCAGAGGAATGACTCAGACAGCAACTGTGAAGTGTAGCGGCAGAAAGCTGATAATAGAAAGCTTTTAGATCACTGCAAAATGATTTCCAGGGTTTGTGAGTCTAATTTAACCCTCATCCAAACCTTGAAACAGCCAGCTAAACAAGCACACGCTGCAGAGCACAGTTAATCAGTGAAAATATCACCAATAGGGAATGTTGTAGGTCAGCCTTAACACCTTTAAATGACAAATCACCGCTTATATATCACAAAGTACTGATTAATACCTACGGTCACATTCCACAGCCAGCAAGATACCTACTGCATATGATCCTAAGGCATATAAAAAGCTCTTGGACTATGCTGTGACCTCCAGATCAGGCAAAGATAGCAAATGGGTACCCTCTGTAACCCCCCTTCAATCCCTCAGTATAGATGACTGCTGAATTTTTGGGGTGCTGCAGCAAAACTCAGGGTATCCCCTTCTACACTGAGTTTTTCAGAGAGATGGTTTCAACTCCGCTTGGCTCTGGAATCAGAGGAGTACTATGATGATATAAATCAATTGTAAAAAGCAGTCAGTAACAGTAATCAGATTCAGTTTACAACATACTTGTCAGTTACAGTTCATAGGTCACGCCATACAGAAGTGATTGGTTGCACTAAAACAGATGACTCTTTGAATACTTATTTCTAAACCAGAGGCTCTTCTCAACTTTTAACACACGGGATCTCATGTTCAGTGTCCGCTATGTAATTTTAACACCCTCAGTACAAGGGTGATACTGACACCTAAACTGGGACAAAGATTTTGAGACTGCTAATCACAGGGATCGTTTACCCAAGAACAGGAGACTTGTTGCAGGGGCTAATTAGCGTAAGGCAAGAGTGGCTCTAAAGACACACAGGTACTGAAACGAAAAAAAACCCAAACACCCCAAAACTAGGAATAGAACGATGAAGAAGGTTGAGTTATACTCCAAAGAGATTATTATTCAAGTCCAACAGACATCTTTACATTAGAAGTGATGCCCAAATTCAGTCATGGAATGTCTTCCTGTGGCCTGCTCAGGCATCCTGCACTAGTTACTGCATCTTTCTACATAGCACCGAGTCCTGGCTGTGCTGGTCAGGCCCCACTGGTCAGCCCCAGCCTGGCAGCCCTTCTGTTCCTGTCTTCTTATGTGACGGGAGCCAACAAGCTGGAGATAAAGAGGCTTCCTGGGGAGGAACATAAGATCAGCTTTAATGGGTCACACTGCAGGTCTCTTCAGCCAGTGCTCTCTGACAGAGGCCAAAAGTGAATCCTGGGAAGAGTGTAAGGGTAAAGCAAGCCAGTACCACCACTTTCTCGAAAGATCTCTCTCCCTCCAACGAGTTGCAGCTCAGAGACTTTCTAAGGCACTTAGTATCTTCCCCTTTAATACTAAACACTCTGGACAGAATTCCCCTCCACAATCTTAAGCGGTGCCTCCTGAACCAATATAAACCTTTAATGTCTGTAGCAGCCTATGGCAAAAAGTTCTGTAGCTTAACTGAGTGTTGTGTGAAAACTACCTCCCTCATTTGTTCTGAACATGCCACCTGCTAGGCTCACTTCATGCCTCATAGTTTCTGTATTAGAAGACTGAACGTACCAAGATTTAAATACAGATACCAAGAAATACTGTTAGTAAAGGTTCCCAGAGTGCAGACTACACAGAATATGGGCCTCGTGAGATCGATCCTCTGTGCTTGCTGCTAAGTGTCCATATTGAAAAGGGAAAACAAAGCAGCACGTCACCAGTGGTTTGCTATGCGCCTATGGGCCAAAAAGACCAAGAGCCAGTGCCTTACGTATATCAGAAATATGAAGCCAGAGATTATCTTTAAGCAACATACTGATGGGAAATCAAACATCATTGTCCAGCTATAAGCGAACGTGAGAAAGCAGCTCTATTTTTCCTATATAAAGGCTCTAAGCTAAAAGTCGAACCTGGCCAGAAAGCAGAATTTCCTACTCATGCAAAATTCTGATTTTTTGACATTTGTTTTCACCTTGCATTGGAATGAGGATTCAGAATCTTGAAATTGTTCAATTTGCAAACATCAGGATGAAACATTTCAATAATGACAACATGTTCTAGATGTCAGGACATATTAAAATAATAGAAGAGTTGAAAGGAAATTAAATGAGATGAGAAAGGCAAAATGAAACAAAACAAGAAAGTTGAAACATAATACTTTGCTTCAATTTGCAATCATTCAGAACTTTTCCTTTCAGAACTCCACTGAGCTGACAAGCTCATGCAAAGCATTTCCATTTCCATGAGACGGCATTTTCCAGCGGAAAGCAGTTACTGAGAAGACTGACCAGCGCCAACCATAGCTTTTCTGTTCTACCCATGACAGCCCTTCACTATAGTTCTCCTCACGTAGCCTAGAGAAGAGCTTGTCTCCATTAGCTGTACATCCATGCAACATGGTCAGTCACGCATGCCAGTATCTCGGAGGTCTATGCGCATGATGTGGCAAGATACACGTCCTGCATTTGCAGTTGCCCACAGTTTCAGGCTACTGGATGGCCATGGATGGAAATGAGCAGCCCCTGCGTGCACACCTGAAAAAGCAGGGGTTAGGCACTCAGAGAAGGATGAAATCTGTGCATCTGAGAAGTGCTTCCTGCAAAGGTAACAGAGCACTTTGATCCCTGGCTCACTTCTTCCACTTTCCCAGAAAGGCCATCAAGTTTCTGCAAACCGTTTTGGTGAAGTGAGCATTCTCTGAAAGGAAGTGCAGTTTACATAGAGCAGCACAGAGCCTGCAGAGGGCCGGTGATGGCAGCGGCAGGGAGTCGTTAAACAGAATCCAATGTTGATGAGGAAATTACACTTGTTTCATTAGTGATCGGGGAAGGCGATAGCTCAGTTCCTCTTGGTCACAGTTGAGCTCAAAAGCTCATTATCCTGCTGCATGCATGCTTTCACTCCTCGTCAATAAACACTGTTTCCAGTGGCTGCCCTCTCTCCTCCCTGGCTCTCCATAGCCGGGGCTCTTTCTCCTCTACTTAACCCATGCTTTAGGAATGCTATAGACAGTTTAGGGTGACAACTAGGAAGAAGGTGAGACAGAAACCTTGAAACATCAGAACTTCTCGACGTGGAGACGTTAACTCTATGCGAAGCATTTCAAAGCAGTAATTCTCATCTGCGTTGTTTTTTTTTTTCCTTCCTGGGGGGTCAAATTCATCCAACTATACCCCGCAGGTGATTAGCGGTAGAGGTAAACCTGGACTGCACATTGCTTTTTGCCTTTGTGGTGACTAAGATGCCCTGGAGTAGGATACAATAGGCTTCACCTATTCCTTCCCAGCTACCTGTTGGGATTTTCAGCGCAGAATGTTTCTAGATACAGAAACATGCTGAGTTATTGTCACTAAAACAATGTTTATTAAGGTCTGTCATATGAAATACATTTTTATGCTGAAACTGAAAACTACTGTAAAGGAGCTTTGGGTGGTAATTGGTTTTGAAACATACACACGCTACTTCGGTTATTGTTCTGAGCACCTTTAAAGGACCCAGCGGGACAGATCCTCCTCCAGTTTAGATCACTGCAAACACACCAGCTTCCACAGACTTCACTTCTACCATCTGAGCATACACGTTTTTTTGCTTTAACTCTCCTGTGAAGGGAGATTTGCAGAGATTACACTATAATTAATTGACATTTCTTCGGTAATTGCAACACAGGCATCCAGTGCATCTTGCACTGCCTCCTTTTTCTGTTCCATGGCATCTAGCGGGGTCCCCAGCTGCTCTCCCAACACTTCTTTGTTCTCCACACACCCTTTGGAGCAGACCAGAAGCTATATCATGCTGTTCACTCATTGCCTTTTGAGTACATAACGCCTTTCAGATGTCAACCATTGCCTATTGGTACTGCATCAAATTGAGTCAGATAATGACTTTTTTTTCCTTAACAGAATCATGGGGTTTGTTTGTTCGTTTTAATCTTTGGGAAACTTATTTATTTGGAAAGCAATACTATACCTACTCAGTTCCCAAACATAATTCCCCTAGCCCTGCACAGACATCTATAAAACAAAGAGATCCAGCTCCTTATGCACAGTAAAATATTTAAGACGACTACAACACTCACATCTTGGCTCAGAGTTCACAACTAGTGTGGTTTGGGCCTTATTTGCCAAATGTGAAGAGGGATCCATAGCCCAGCTTGTCTTCCAGATTCAAGATAGCACCTAACATAACAACCATCGGAAATTTCTGGAACTGGAATACACAAAGTTTTCTCTGTAACTCACTGATTAATCATAAGTGTGGGTCTCTGAATCACTTTTATGACTAACATCATCAAAGAACAAGAAAGAAAGAGTGATTCATACGTTTTCAATTTTGTTTTCTGTTTAATCCTACCCTGCTCTCAAAACAGCTCCAATAACGATCTTAAACATTATGCTTCTGTACCCTCAGTACCCCAAAGACAAAACTTAGCCATACATACTGACAGCAACAGCCCTGCTGGGTCTGAGGACTTTATTATGAGACTTGTGTACCTTAAAGCTCCCGTGCCATTTCTTGACACAGATTCTACTTAAAAGAAAGCTGACAGATGTAGAAAAAGCTTGCATATGCAATCATGCTGTGACCTGAGAATCAGAAATCAGAAGGCAAAGAAAAATAAACCAGTTTGTTTATTATTTGTATTTTTGAAATATACTGTTTTAAACTGATTTCTTCATTCTGAGGTCAATCTCCTGATTTTTAATTGTACAGATAAGCAACACTGCATACAGAGTGCACAAAGCCTATGGTGACCTGAGGGGCATGGCCCCAGCTGGGCAAGGAAGCTACGTATACTAGTTTTTCTGATGGTATATGGATTCAACACAAACACAGGCTTGATGAAACAGCAGACATAAATCTTCATTCTTAACTGTATTTCACAACTTCCTTGATTTCTTGCAGGGAGCGAATTCTCAGGGAACCCCTACAGCCACCCTCAGTACACAACCTACAATGAGGCCTGGCGGTTCAGCAACCCTGCATTACTAAGTGAGTACCTCTTTCCCACCGCACCCCCAAGCTTCGCGCTCCTTCTGTTTGTCTGTTTTCTTTTCTTTGTTTGTTTGTTTCTGAAAAGGGCTTTCAAGTATTTGGCCAGACGAAGGGCCTTTTTCCTCACTCTCTAGTCCAGTGTCTAGATGGGTATATAGATCTCACACACCGGTTCTGAAGCCAGTTCTTTCATGAGATCACTCAGAACTGCAGTTCAGCTCTGTCCTCTTGGGCTGCATCCACAGTTTAACCCAGGTCAGATCAGAAACTAGATTCAAGTTCTGCTACTCTCTCCAGATGCAATTAGCATCCATTCAAGGTCCAATGAAAAACCCAGATGAGCTTTTACTCCTCCCCCAAGGTAACCCCAAAGACCTTTCCTGGAGACCTGGAAATCCAGTGGGAGTTCTTGTAAGACCAGGTGGAACACTGTCTAGAATGGGAGACAGCCTTCAGCACTGCATCTATAATTGCCAGTAGAGTTTCCTTGCAGGAATATATCCACCTGCAGTGACTCTAATACAACCAGAAGAAGTCAGGCTTTTTGCAGAGGGGAAAAAATTTCTCATCATATCTTCTAACACAACAACTCTTTGCAAGAAAACAGGAAGATATTTATTATATGTAAAATAAATCATCTGTGATTATTAACTACATATTTACGGAGGTTTAACAACTGGATAATAGATGCACATTTTATTCCAGTGTTGTTAAACCTCAGTAAGTGCAATCTTAATAATCAATCACTATTTAACATGCATTCAATAACTGTCTAGAGAGCTTTCGTCCCACGTGTGATGAAAATCCCAAGTATTAAGCAAAGTAATTTTGTTCTCTTTCCTCTCCTGCCTTTAAAACTAGCCCACCATACCTTACCAGACACACTAAGCACATGCTGAGCACCTCCCTGGTGCCCTCAACCAAGCATGGGGTGTTTCTGTTCAGCGCTTGATGCTTCCCTCTTAGCTCCTCACGATGGTCAGATGGACCAAGAGCACCTTCCCACATAGGGTCTTCACACCCAGAGGCCTTGGTAACCTCTCTTCACTGAAGCATGGCCTTGGCCAGCCTCCACTGCCTGCCTCCCACTCACCCCTGCGCTACAGCCAAGTCCCCAAGGTTCTTTCTTTTGCTCCCTTTCCTTTTCCTCGTTTCCTTTTATTTTGTTTTTAGTTCTCCTTCGTTTCTTTTCTTTGTTTTATTTTTTTTTTTTTTTTTACTGTTTGTCCTTTCAACCAGTCCATTCTTCTCCTGTGTTAACTTTCAGGTTCCCCTTATTATTATAGTGCCACATCCCGGGGCTCCGCACCTCCCACTGCTGCCGCTGCCTATGACCGCCACTAGCTACCATGGAAACCACATGAAACTGCAGGGTGACAGCTTAGGCCTCCATATTGTACCTGTCTGACCCATCCCTCCGCCCTTGGGAAGGTGAAGAGAGCCTCGCCGTGCCTCCCCGCAGCACACCTCCCTCTCCACCGCTCCGAGTGCTCACCATGCCAGACTGAGAACCCCATTCTCCCTGCATCCCCCTGCACCCTGAGACACCTCAGGAGCCCTCCACAGCACCTCGGCACAGCTCGACCTCCTGCACTCCCAAGACTTGAGGGGAACTGGCAGCCATTGCCTTGCGGGATCCCATTCTCCTGGGAGCGGTATGGGCAGGGGGAAGTAGGGAGACAGCTGCTCACAAAACACTGATCCCCAAAGATACGCTTCTCTGTGGTGAACTCTTCAGATTGCGTAACCTGTGACCATCGCCCTGTTTCCCAGGACAGAAGGAACAGCCTGGCTAGAGCAGAGATGGTGGCACTAAGCCCTGCCCATCTGGCAAACAAGAGAAGGACCAAGTGACTTTCTGTTACTCCCCACGCACCTCATCCCTCCCCCCGGCATGGCTCCTGGCGCTGGCTGCGCCCTGCGCGGTGCCCTCGAGGCCAGAGCTGGGCTGAACCTCACTCACACCCACAACTTCTGTGACACACAATCAGCTCAGACAGGAGGATGGAGCAACAATTACAAACCAACCGACGAAATGAAGAAATATATAAATAGATATATAAATATAACTGTGTTTTTATGCTTTGTCATGAAGGTCTGTAAAAAGGAAAAAAAAAAAAAAAAAA
>PPHD01013852.1:0-14329 GCA_002909625.1 Bambusicola thoracicus | reverse complement strand
TTTTTTTTTTAATCTTTGCCTTTGTTGTTACAAGGTCTCCTGTTATATTAGTGCTGCACTGGTTCCTACCACACAGATTCATGACCTCCCATGTCAGGGGTTAATTCATGACCTCACTGACCCCCTGTTGACTTCAGTAGAATCAAACTTCACCTTTGCATCTTCTCTGCCCTACAGTTACGTGCTTTTCAGGAGTCTCTGAGATTTTGTTTCAATATTTCACCATTTACTCACAGAGAATATTTTGGCTTCTCTATCAATATATTTTCACTTGGTAACTCCCAGTTTGAATGCTGATTGTGTTTAGCATAAAATTAACTAAATTGCAGCCATTGGTATTTTTTGTCTGCTTCCTCCATGAACAATGTTGAGGAGATTGCAAGCTGACTACAATTCTGTTTCCCAAGCAAGAGGAAAACAGCATCTAAGAGTCCAATCAGTGCAACTTTCCTGATGTCTGTTTTATAAGCTATATTGTACTCTAGCATTTAACAATTTCTATTCATTTGATTCACTTTGAGAAATGAATGTCATGATTGCCACGGCATTCTGCACTACAGATAAATATGGAACAGGTATAACAACAAGATGGCTCTGTTTAAAAAAACCACTGAGCTAACAAGTTATTTGCACAATGCCAAAGTAGTTGTGGTTCTTTGCTCTCAAGTTCCAGTCTCTAAGTTTCATAGGGAGGTCTGCTATAGGCTGTACTTTGCAAGCTGAGAGCAGCTGTGGCATTCGGCTTCCAGGAGTGTCAATATTACACACCAGCATGCAAACTCTACTTAGGTATTACCTGATTCTGACAGGACCCATATCCCCACAATCATGGAAGTTCCAGTACTGAGTAACACATATTGAAAGAAATGGCTCCTCTGTCTTCACTGAAAGTGACTTAACACCAGAGAAGTGTCAGGATTATGAGCTGGGAGCAGAGGGAGATGCTTGTCTGCTCCCTAAAGCAAAAGCAAAATCACAGCTCTTGGTCAATTAAGTGGGATCCAGCCACTGCACCGGGAGAGCTGTCATTCACACAGAGCCTTGAGACACAAAGCAACAAAATGCCTGAGAATTACTGCTGCAACAGACCCTGCAACGCTGCTCCTTTTTAGATGCATCCATTCACCAGTGGGCATGTCCTGAGAGCACACCACTTTTGCCACAACACAAGACCTTCTCTTCTGCAACAGCTATCTCAGGGGAGCTCACAGGAACAAAGCAAAAATTTGGGATGTGACTCAGTTAAAGTAAGAAATATTTCTAGAGGAAGGGGAAATGTTTGGGAAACATATCATTATTCAGAATTATCAAAGGTGACAGTCTATAGACATCCAAGGCTGTCCCTGGCTACAGCAACTACTTGTAAGTAGCAGCAGCCAGTATCGGGCTTGCTGAGCATTGGCTTTCTCAAGGCTGAGGGAGCAGCAGTCATTGTGATGGCTCTGAGCAACACCGGTGGTCTCTGCCAAGGCAAGGAAAGGGGTGAACTATAGTGGTAAGAAAATGTGATGAATTATTGCTGTGCTTGTCATCTTTACTTAAGTTCACAACCAAGGGGAGTCACAGTCCTTCCAAAAGAGTTGCTTTGGATTTCCTAATATTAGGAGACAGTTGTGACATTTCTCTTACCCTGGGCCAAATTAAACCCAAAGCATTTTAGTACCTTTTCTTCTTCATAACGATCAGTCTCTTCCTTTATCTGAGAATCCCAAAGCTCATTAATAAGTCCTCACAAAAGTCTTCTGAAGACTGATCCTTTCCCTGTACTGTAGCACAGAGAAGAGAAAGTAACAACCGCAACACAAAATGCCTCATATTCCCGGTCCTCTCCTGAGGACGAACTCCCTCCTCTCCTTCGGTTAATCTGGGGGTCTCTCTTTAGCTTGGGTTCTTCTTTCTTGACTAAGAAAAACAGCACACACTGTTCCAGTGCTGGCCCTGTCGAGATGTTAATTCTCTTCTAATTTACCCCATGACAATTTCGGATCGGTGTACACTCATTTTCCAGCCACAATGCATTGGCGATTTCTGTTTTTTTTCTTTCCTGAGGGTGAGTTTCCAGCTACCAGCTGGAACAATACTTGCTATCTTCCCTACACAACTGCATACTAAGTAATTTTCTACCATTTCTGGCATCCTCATTCTGAGGTCACCCAGTTTTCTGTGTATGACATTCTTGTGTTCTCCTGAGTTATGCTGCATAATGGCTAAAAGCAACTACAAATCCTCTCCTCCTTTCTAGAAGCCTAAGCACAGATCAGACAGTCTAGACAGACAACACAAAGAAAGAATAACGGATTTCTAAAGATTTCTCTGTATAATCCTGCTTGCAATTTCCAACTGCTCAGCAAGACACCAAACACTGTTTTATATCTTGTCTATCGATCACTTTGATAGAATGTGATCCTGACATTCTCATAAGCATTTACCCAACATCTATATGTTTGAATCACACCAAACTAATAACCAACAGGAAACCGGTGAGTGAGCTTTCTTTAAACAGTACTATAAAGGCATCGTTACAGCAGGAATATTCTGCATTTCTTCAGATAAATGCCAGCACACATAAGGTTTGCTATACGCTCTTCCACAGTAACTGGCTTCCATAGCATAAGGTTTTGAACCTCGCTTTAGTACTCGATTCACATAAAGAAATTGGGGATATTTATCACCTTACACTGGAGACAGACGGAGCACCACAGTCGGGGGAGGATGCAGCACTGCCACCCGCAGCTGAGTGTGGTGCTGGGACACCCCCTGCCGGCCCCACTGCCACCTCCCGACCTCAACATCCACAGGCAAAAAGGGCTTTCTTTCTCTGTAGGTTGCAATTTTAAACTCAAAAAAAAAAGAATAATAATAAAAAAAAGAAATTAAAGCAGCTTCACCAAAAAGCTTAAATTACAAATAAAGCACACGTTCAGGAGTTGTGTGGCTGAGCTAGCTGTCACCTTAGCTGCAACACCAGCAAAATATGACATTATTTCATAATGAAACCCTACAAATGGTATTCAGTGACCTCTATTTAAAGTGTGCGTCATTGGGAAAGTTACTGACTGTCCTCAGAGATCTGCCAGAACCAGCTCAGCCTGTGTATATCAGGCCGGCTGGCCACGGGCCTGCTGCGCAGCTCCTCTCCGGTGCTGAGGCCTGGCACCAGCCGGCTGCCATGGGACGCGCATCAGGGCATGTTTGCTCTGCTTCTGGCCCCAGCGCTGAGCCAACCTCACTGCTGTTTGCCCCTCGCAGTCTGGGTCAAGGGCTCGTGCCCCAAAGCTCACCAGCACCTTGATGCACTCGCAGCGGCCCATGACAGCAGCTACATGCAGCGTGGTCCTTCCCAGTGGAGTTTTAGAGTGCACATCTGCACCTGCAAAGAAACACACACAGCATGAGCATGACAGGACTCACAGAAAGGGGCAATGGCACCCATGGGCCAGAGCTCAGAAAAAGTCACATTCCAGCTGAGCACTGTCATTACTCCTGAATTGGGAGTTCTCACTGGGAGAAACCAGCACCATCCTTCAACGAGATTTAACAGGGTCAGGCTGAACCTGGGCTGGAAGGAGCGCTACTAGATAAGGGAGGATTTCTTCCTCGGTGCTGCATTTCAATTATAGAAAGCAATTAACAGCTACGTGTTCCTTTCTTCAAGGTAAGTGATCTGAGCAGACCTAAAAGGCTGTCCCTTGTTCAAATACATATTTCTCAGGAAAGGCAAAGAGCCCAGATGTCAGAGCCATGAAAGCATAACTTGCAAGTCTGCTTGTATGGCAGTGACTGGCAAAGCACTGCACCAGATCAATAAAAACTGAACATTTTTAGATAACAAGAAAAAGCAAAAAATAACTGAGGCTCAAAAGCAAGGAAGTAAAAAATTCTAACTCCTGTTTTCCATTCTGAATTTACCTACTTTGATATCAAACTTGTTACACTTAGCAAGAGCAGTTTTGATTGTTTTCAAGTCTACACCAGAGCTGATGGGCTGAATGCATTCTCTACCTCAAATACAAAAGTTGTGAGATAATTCAGGTAAAATTCTATAACTTGGTAAGCAGGAAGGTGGTATGCTATGCAGGTACAGCCAGGGAATAATTCTACCTAATAACTTACCATGACTTAAGAGAAACTTCACAGTGTTAACATGACCTCTGTGGCTGGCAACAAACAGAGCCACAAAAGCACGGTGTGCTACCCACTCCTTTTTCTGCTCTGGTCCCAGTATCTTTGCATGTGGAGAAGTGCCAGCATACTCTTCTGTAACTCCCAGCTGGGCCAGCTGCAGAATAAACAGAAACCTTTTAGTCTCTTTCATACAGATGGCCTTATCCTTTAAAAATATCAACAGTCTCCTATCTGCATGTAGAGCATACTGCATAAATCATTCTAAGTTAAGCTAAATAGCACATGCTTGTTTTATACTGCACTGCCCTATCTTGATTTGCCTCTACCTAATGACATTTTTTCATAGCCATCTCTTAAAGGGAACATTAAGTTGGGTTTTCTTTTTTATGTAGTAACCGAGCTTCACAAAATCTTAAAGAAGTATCTGTAATTAAGACTTTAGGCCTTAATTCTTGTAGACAACTCATAAACATAAGCTGCTTCAGGATACAGTCTTATATCATTTTCTTCCCATAAGGTGGTTTGTGGGGTTTTTTTGACAATAAACCCAAGTATGTCTCAAGCATTGACAAAAGGCCTCTGAGGAACAATTTCCAGGTGCCTCATGCTGCTGTTCTTCCCGAGATGGCACTTCCAAGCTGGACTAAATCTTTAACACTGCATCATGGCCTTCTCACTGGTAAGAGGAAGCACATTAATAGAGCAGCTGCACAGTTATTTGAGGATTTTTTGTTGTTGTTGTTAATATATTTGAGAGTCAAAAGTCTCAACAATTTTCTTGTGGGGCTCTTAATACATCTATCATTTCAAAGGAGACCACTGCCTTTGGCACATCTTTTTGCCTCTACACTGAGAGGGAAGATTCTAATACACAAGGAACATAAAACATGGAGAAAAAAACACTTTGCCCAATGGCAAAATGGAAATCGTCTGTGGCATGAAGTAGAACAGCTGCTTACCAATGAACTGCAACACTACACAACAGTTAGTGACAGCAAGTGAAGAATCCTGCAGCATCAATTGGCAATGGTTGGGGAAATACAGAGGAACAGAATATAATTAGCCAAGTTGGAATTTGGCCAGGACAACAGTGATAATGGTTCTTTATGAAAGGCACCAAAGGATATTTCACGATCGCATCTGTTTGGGCCTAAAAGATTTACAGTACAAATCAGAGTACCTCACATTTCTGGTGAGACAACAGTTCAGTCCTAAATCAAGAAAGCAGCATGTCCTCTATCAGACAGCCACAAAAACTGTTTATTCTGCAAAAAAATTAAAGCTGTCTTACTAATCAGGCTTAACAGCATTGCAGACTGAAGACAATCTGTAAGCTTTCAGAAGGTAAAGTGGAAGGAATGCAAAATGTTTTTTGATCCTTGATTTTGAATCCGTTATATGCTTTGAAAGAGCATCACTTCCCATTCTTCCTCAGTGGTCAGTATTGCCACAGGAGGATGGATTAAGAAAGAGTTTCTGCCTCAACTTCATAATCCGAACAAGTCACTCAGCTCAACAAAAATCCCAACGTTAGCAGGAACAAGAAAAGTAAATCATGAGTATACTCACATCAGTCCTACAGGAAAAAAACTGGGCTTCAACTGTATATGCTGTCCACTAATGACAGCAAAAAGACGTTTCTGACCTGAACAGCCTACATAAAGGATTGACTTCTCCTCTTACTTTTGAACTGCCAGCTCCCTCCAACAGTTTTCACTGTTAACTGTTGCAGAAAATACAACTAACCTACTTAAGAATTGTCTCTTCCATTAAGGACTTCCTCACTCTTTTCTCTACGAACTATTACTTTATAAAAGCACTTAAGATCTTCATCAACACACTTCCAGCATTTCTACAGACAGTACCCCACCCATTCACAGAAGCAATGGAAACAACCTTCAGAGTGTCTCCTTTTGCAGCAGCTGCCACGAGATGCCCCCAGCCATCTTGTCTCCAGATGCGCGTTGTAATTGTTCCACCAGGGACAATATCATTGTCCATAAACGTAGAATCATCTGGCAGATCTACTGAAGGGAGTTATAAAATAAAAGCAAGTCAACGTATCCTCACAGAGCATGACAAACGTAAATAGATGGTGAGTTAACAAGCAGATAAAGAAACACTATCAATAACCTTCAAGAACAACAGAGGTTACAGGTTCTTACTTTCATCCAGGTAGTGAAGCCGCTGGAAATGAAAGGGGATCCCAGTCAATAATTCTAAATCAGACTTAAGCTGCTTCAGAGTCAAGTCATTCTGGCATTGAGGTAGTGAAAGTATCTCATTAGTTTCAGCTAGCCTGAGCTGGATCTTAAGGGTCTGCAGAGGCAAGGAAGACCTGGGCATGCAGTTGTTACTGACTGGGAAAGTTTGAGGCTTTCCTCTTAACAAAGGTTGGTTACCATTGTAAGGACAGGGGCCTAATACCAGCAGTATTTCCTCCCTTCCCTCAACACTCCCTCTGTCATCAGGATAGATGTCACTAAGAATAGACTGCCCTGTATATCACTAGCATGTTACAGTATCCACGCAGCATAAACTGACATCACAAAAGTACAACTTCCTTGTGTGACGCAATAGCCTGTATGAAGAAAGCAAGAGAACATTACAGAAAGTAACGCACCAAGATGGTAACAGAAGGATTTCTTCGTTCTTCACTATCTCTTTATTTTCACTAGGATGACAAACTTTACTTGGAAGATGAGCAGTAAAGAAACAAAGTAATTACTCAAGTACACATCTAAGCCACCCATATTTTGCATTCCTATTTTCTTTGTTCAAGTTCAGATCACAATATACACATTAACTTGATGTGTCCTAAAAAGAGCACATGGCTGTTCCACTTGTGTTTCCACTTTTACTACATAGGTTTCTCCTTTCTTTACTCAGTGAGGAACGCTTTACTAGGAGGTGCAAGGGGCTGCTCATTCTCTTCATTTTTACATCATATTAAATCTTGCAGAGAAAAAAGAAGGGGAGAGATCATATATTCTTTTGCAACAGTTGGCAAAAGTTCTAGAGCAAGAGATGGAACAGCCAGTGTCTGAAATAAACAAAGGGATGACTGCAGCAGCAGAAGACACAGGAGACTCCTGATGCGAGAAGCAAATCCAACCAGCCAGGTGTTGATTACTCATTCCCCCCTCAGAGTCTAAAAGCTTCATAATCATTCATTGATGCAGGATGTCTGAGAGCAACATCACACTGAAAAGAAGTCCAGAATGTTGTTCCAAACAAAAGTTTGGAAGAATTTAATATGAAGACCTGAATGCCACTCTCACGCAACACATCCACAAACCTTTTTTCACTTAAAATATATCTTGTTAGAGCTTCAATTCTGACAGAATCTAAGTTTCAAAGTACTGCTGGCATGCTTGCTTTGAGGAGTAAGTGCTGAAAGCTACTTCAAATCTCTGGACATCTAATGGATTTTTTATTACACATCATGATGAATTCCAAATAACTGTACTTATGGTAGGGAGATGTTCCAGTAACCAAAGGAATACATTCTTATCCCACTGATGACAAAAGTCAGTTACTACAAGTTGATTTATAAAACAGTCACGGATTTTATTGAGATAAATACAAATAGAAAGTTACATAGATTCTCTATTTTGACGAATGACACTTCCAGAGTGTCTCCATTTAACTGGGTTCTAAACAACACTGTGTACAGTCACAACTGCCGCTAGGGCAGCATCCCCACAGATGCCAAGTGTACATCATACATAAGATACCAGTGAGTTTGAATTCCAAGCAACATGACTAACATGCTTTGGATTACAAGTGCTCGATAATTTCCTGTAACAGTCAAGCAATATTGCACCCACTAACGTTATTTTCATGTTCCTTAGCTAGAAATGCTTTAAAGTGATATTCTTACTGCTTTTGTGGAAGTGGATCAACTAACTAACTTTGTTTTATCTGGCTTTTAAAATACATACTTTTTTGCATAATTTAAACTCAGAGAATTGTATGTTAACACACAGCTTTACTCATCATTGTACACATTTGTCTAGAACAAGATGTAAAGTGCGGTCTTTAGTCATGCTGAAATCATCTCTAGTAGAAAATTACAACAAAAAGGCAAATCCTGTAAAGGGTAAACCTGCATTAACAGACCTGCACGTTGTCTACAAAAAGAAAATAAGACGTACCCAAAAGCTATGGTGTCCTCCATTAGTGCATGCAACTGTAGAGTCTAAACAAATTTTTAAATGCTCGACTGAAATCTTATCATTTGGAACATATGTGATTTCCAGAGCTAGAGAGGTATTAAATACTGTCAAAAACAAAGATCTTCATTTAGTTTTTGTGAACTTCTACAGATGGTGGCTTATTGTTTATATATATTCTAACTAAAAATTCTTAATGAACACTAATCAAACATGGCAAAACACGAAAGCTTGTGTGTTTTTCAGTGGGTTATTGCAAGGTGACAAATCATTATCTAACAAATAGAAACCTGGGCTGTGTCAGTGTTCAACTTCATGTACATTACAATCATACTTACATATACACACAAAAATTTTGATCAGTGCTGAGAAATTTAATGAGCTGATAATAGAAAAACAGAAGTAAAACCTTATCAGAAGGGCCTTAGAAAATTTGAACTGTTATAAAATACCAATATAATGCCAGCATTAGAAAAAGATATTAGAACTAGAAAAAATTAACTTGAAGAATCTTTGTTAAGAAATTGCAATCATAAAAAGTCTGTAGTGAAGAACCATTTAAAATTATTTAAAAAATTGTAAAAAATTAAATGTAGAATGTTGCGGAATTTACAGTTTATACTGTTACTGTAAGAGTGGTGATGGCAATGGTACATTTCTGCCTTTACCTTCTAAAAGTATTGTGAACTTACAAGAAAACATTTATTACAAATACTGTACATTATAATACAAGACTAGTTAGACAAACTTATACAAAACTGTACCCTTAAAAAATACAGCAAGTAGGTTCCTCAGCTGGACTCCTTATCTCAGACATGCCACATCTTAAAAAATAATTTAAAGAAGTGAAATAAAAGGACAGAAATATCTCCACAAGTCTACTGACAACGAATTAGCGAGTACTCGAAGTAACTTGTTACATGAGACCATTTTTCTAGTACTGAGAACTTTTTCTTCTTGAACAGGACAAACTACCAAACCAAACCGGAAAAAAAAAACCAAACCTCTTTTTTGTTTCAGGCCCTACATTTCCTGTAGGGTAATGTAGGTTTGGAGCACAACAGAAGCTCCAAAAAGTACTAGCAGTTGCTATTCTGCAAACTAGTCAGAAGGTATCAGATTAATGGAATTTTGTTTCATCTGTATATTGTCTTCTGAAACACCTGTCTAAATCAACAAAAGGCATGTCCTGCTCAAGCTTAAAGATCTCACTAGCCTGTATTTGTTGTCTGCCTCAACACTTACCATATAATAAACGAAAGTTCTAGAGCAAACTGAATTAACACCTTTACCCTGAACACTTACTACTTGGAGTTTCTCCAGAACTTAGATGTCCTCTACATCTTATGAAAAAAGTAACAGGCTGATGGGGATCTGAATGTTGGCGCACTTAACAGTGCTTTTCAAATGAAGCGGGCATGAAACAGACCTGTAAAAAAGCTTAAGTCTGTAAAATTCTGTAATATCCTTCTTAAGATAACACACACGTAGTAAGAACTGAATCCTTTAGTTGAAGGGAACTTTACTAGGGTACAATAAGTAACTTTCAGTTTGGAAATTAACAGTCTCTCTACAGCTACAAGCACCAGCAGTAACAAAAGCAGTGTTAACACCCGTAAGAGTATAGTTTAGAAATAAGTAACAGAAAGTCACAAAACAAAAGTCAGAGCTCTGTGCTTTGAAAAATATCACATTATATTAAGTAAAAATGAACCGTGCTTTACCTCCAGCAGAATAACTACTTCATAAAATGAAATGATTGAGCTTTTTTCCACTGATACAGAATTAAATTCTTCATCCTTTTTTAAAATTTAAGAGCTATACACATATGTACAATTCCTCCAGTTAAAATAAAATGCAATACTTGAAAGAATACAAAAGCTACAATAAAACTGAGGAAAGAATACCTTCAGGTAAATTCGCTATAATCAAGTTGTAAGATTTAGAAAATAACACAAGCTTATAACAAGCAAACAACTACTGGAACTGTTTTGTTAAAAAAAGAAATGTGATTTCTAATCACCAAAAATCAATTGCTCAAAAACAAAGGTAGAAAAACAGTTGGAGGTAAAAGGTGGTCATGGAATGAAGATTACGGCAATTCTCAATAGGCCCTTTTTAACTCAGGAAGGCAAGAAGAAGTTTCTGTTTGTCCACCTTATTCATACTAACCATGAATGCTGTGCAAATAATCATTTTGATGTTCAAAACTTACTGAAGACGAACATATTAGTTTTGTTTTTCAGTGGGAGTACTGTCCATGTTGTTTTGTTTTAGTTTTATGGTAGCAAAAAAGGACACATCTTGATCACTGTCAGACTGCAGAGCTAGAATAGTCTCCTCCGCAGCTTCTAGATGAGGATTGCCAACACTCTTAAAATAAGCTAGAATAAAGCAAGAAAATGAGAATTTTAATCAAAGCCAGAAAGAACTACTTAAACTACAGGGCACACACAGCACAGAAATACAGAGAAAGCTAAGAATACATGGGGTATCTCATCTCATTTATAGACTCTGTAGAGACATTATAGCAAGCTAAGGAAACTGATAGAAATACGCAGCTTCTTATTTATCTTACTAGGTACATGAAATATTTCTAGTTCCCAAATGGAAGCATATCATGCAAATAGAAAGAGGCTCAGGAACCTGCAGCTATACAGTGTTTCAAAAAACACTCTCTATAATTTTAACTGAGAAAATACAGAGGAAATCTCTGTGCTTTCCTTTGATTAACCAGAGATCAGTCAGTTTTTTGTTTTCTGAGGAATGATAATACAGGAAATCATAGCAGCGCAGAAAATGACATTATTTCCTACTACAATTGTTAGCTTGAGTCAAAAACAAAGCAAAACGATTCAGAAAGAGGTACAAAGCTTCATTTGAAGTATCAAAATAAAATATACTTAATTCAAAATTTAAAGTGTAAAATTTTGAAATAAAAATCTATTTGCCATAAGCATTATAGATACCAAAAATAAACACATGCAGTAACAGGGAGTAATAGCGTTACTTCCTGCTATAAGCAAGTATGTAACTGCCCCCTAGCGGATGAAGTACTGCATTTGATGTACTATCCATGCCAATTTACAGACCTTTATGGATGATGAGGATGATGAACAATCACTCCAAGTCAAAGAAGTAACTGTGCTATACATGTGTACATTCAGATTAAGGAATATAGATTTAAGTGCAACATCCCAGATTACAATGTATAGTTGTGCTTTTAGTATATGCAGAACTAAACAAGTTTTTACCAGTCAAGCGAGCCAATTTTCTGCACTGGCAGAAAAAAGACAACATTCATGAGACATTGGTCCTTTCAGAGGAAGTTAGTGACCATACCTTTCTCCAATAATGTCTGCCTTAGAGCCTTGGCGAGCAGAACCCTTACATTTGGCACAGGATCTGAAGCAAGACTTAAAAGACTGGGGAGTAAGTGTTCAACAAACTGATCAACAGGCATACATTCTTCTTCTACCACAGCCTACAAGATAAAAGCAAAAAATAAGAGCAACATTCGTGTTAAAAAGACCGTTTTTGTCATTCTTTCCTATCTTGTCCTTAATTTTGCCTGAACATTCAAAAAAGTGAACATTGTAAGGTCTTGTCCAATCACGCCCAAGTAGGTATTACAAAATGTTTATCACACTAGGACTTATTTCCCGTCTTGGCTACAAGGATGCCAGAAAAGACAAGGATCAGTTTTTCCTAGCCGGAGGCATAGCACAAAAGAGGTGCCAGTTTCAAAACTGGACAGCCATTCACTATTGCCAAAGCCAGACCAATTTACAGAATTTTTTTTTAAATTCTGGATTTCAGATTTCAGCTTTGACTACATTATTGGAAAGCCTCAAACCGGTTCCAAATTTATTTTTACACATCACCACACAGAATGAAAATTCCAACCTGACAAATGAAGGCAAAAGCTTGTCTTCCGACCCACTTAGAGCAGTGGCGAAACCTCACTACGAGTTCATTAATGAAATTTAATCCCAGTGCATTTGCATTGTTTGCATAGAACTTCTGTAGTATTGCTACAACCTGTGAAGCAAAGGAAGGGGAGAAGAAAAAAAAAAAAAAGATTAACGTAGCCCTCAGGAAAAGGAGATCGTGGTATTTGAATCTTACAAAGAGAAAACACGCATATACAGCATAATCAGCTCTGCTTATGGAATTTAATAAATTATTACATTTATTCTGGAGAAAAGACTTCTGCAGAGAAAGCAAAAGTTAAGCTAAACAAAAACTAACCAGCTTGAAGGAGATCCACCGAACTTCTGAAACTTTATCGGAGCAGAGAGTTAGTGCAATATGCCTTAAGTAGTCATAGACATCATTGGGATTGTAGAGTTCCAGTATCAGGATTAGCTGCCTGAAACAAAGAAGCAATTGAGTCACACCAGTGCACCGCTAACCTACCTCAACACTGACAGTGAGAGGTAAGGAGGGATCATTTGGAGCCATATAAAGCACCTGAACAAATCTTCTCTTTAGAAAGGTACAACACATATTGAAGAGGCACATGCTTTATTCAGTGAAGCAGTGCAAGAGAAACTTTTACACAAACTAGCTGTACAAATGCATCAAAATAACAAAAACTACAAATGGAAATAGAACAAGTTTCTTTGCAACTTCAGACCAGTATCAACTACCTTACTGCACAGTAAAAATGACAGATTTCTACAGAAAATTAAGGCTGTTTCAGAAAATTATTTAAATCTAGGAAACTGCACAGAGTTCACTTTAGACACACCAACTACATCTCTGCAGCCATCAACAAACCAACCACAAAGTAACAGCAGTCTCCACTAGATGTCAGAGGACTGCTGTACAACAGAGCTGCATCACAGGGAGATGTAGTTTCTTGAGTTGAACTACAAAGAGAGAGTACATTCTCAATATCACAAATAAAGAGATAAATAGGAAGGCCAGTTTTCAACTGCAAACAGTGTTTACAAACATTCTTTGAATACTTTAATCATCAATAAGGTTTGCAAGAAAAAGAATTGAAAAATCGGGAGATGTCACTACCTCAACTATATCCCCAGTCATATGGAAATACCAAATGAATGTTTTTAGGAATACATTACATATCTGCAGGATAGCAAACATATGAAATCATTTTTCTAATACATTTCCTTAACTTTACAGTCAGTCCAGAACTGAGTAAAATCTGAAACCTCACTGAATAGCATGTATCAAATTGTCTTAATTCAAAAGCTACATGCAAGTCAGATCTCTACTTCATTACGCGACAGGCATTCAAGCTTCTATCATACTTGATTACAATACAATTTGCACTTAAAGTAAGAAAAAAATGCTAGTTAGGATTACTATCAACTAACTCCTGAACATAATTATCTATTTCCAAGTTAGTAATGAAGATTCCCATACTCTGCCAACTCGTAACGAAACCTCCAGTTCCTGCTGTTATCAGTCACCACAAATTCTTGAAGTTGGTAAAGATATTCTCGTCTTTTGTCCGCATGAAGTAACTGAAAGAAAAGCAATACTACCGTGAAACTACTGAAGTTAAAAACTCTGGTGAATTTCTCTATTAACATCTGTGTGCCTTTTCCCACTTGAAAGTAAGGCTATCCACAAGATACTTACTGAAAATTGTGCATAACCAGCCAAGTACCTGGGCAGGCCAGACAATGACATCCAAAAAAAAAACCCAAAAAACCACAAGTCTTCCCTTCTGCAAGGATATCTGACAAAGCATCATCTCTAGGCATATCAATTACCAATAAAAAACTACAGATTTTTGCCTATTATGCACACACAAAAATTTGCTCCCTTCTCTCCCAGCCCACAAATACAAGTTGCTAGTGGTCCAACTTGTCTGCACAAAGTACTGATTCTTTCCCCAGATCAGGAGCATTTACAGCCACATTTACAGAAGAGTTTTCAGTTACGATATTTTATTGGGATATAAGATAGAAATGGCAGTATAGTACAAAACTTAGCTTGCATAATTAGATATTAATGCCTGTATCTCCAACTAAAACTTTTTTTTTTTTTTAACT
>PPHD01013851.1:0-17070 GCA_002909625.1 Bambusicola thoracicus | reverse complement strand
AGCTTTTCATCTATTAGTGGGAGAAAAAGGGGATTGCTTCCCTGGAGGCATTCATGGCCAGGCTGGATGTGGCTCTGGGCAGCCTGTTCTGGTGGTTGGTGACCCTGCACATAGTAGGGGGGTTGAAACTAGATGAGCGTTGTGGTCCTTTTCAACCCAGGCCATTATATGATTCTATGAGAATGGCAGAAACTGAAGTAGCGAGGGAAGGAGCTTCAAATATTTTAAGTAAGCTAGTTGTAATGGCAACTACTTAAAAATGGAATAGTCACTTCTGACCTGGGATTGCTCAGAATGGAGAAGAGGAGGCTCAGAGGAGACCCTATGGCTCTCTACAGTGACCTGAAAGAAGGTTGTAACGTGGTGGGGGTCAGCCTCTGCTCCCAGGTAACAGCAGTGGGTCAAAAGGTGATGGCCTCAGGTTGCACCAGCAGTGAGTCAGGTTGGTATTAGGAACAGTTTCTTCTCTGGAGAAGTGACAGAGCAGTGGCACAGCTGCCCATAGAGATGGTGGGGTCACCATTCCTGGGGCTGTTCCAGGACCATGGAGATGTGGCGCTGAGAAATGTGGCCAGTGGGCATGGTGGGGGCAGGCTGACAGTTGGACTTGATGGTCTTTGAAGTCTGTTCCAACCTTTCTACAGTTCTTTTGTAAACAGAACTGGCAGTGCGCTTAACTAAGGACCTAATAGGGGGGAAGAGGCAGGTGTGAAATCATTGAGTGTGAAGTCACCAGGAACAGCAGGCAATCACATTGTCATCTGTGATTCTTGTTCTTCAACTTACTTCCGCGTGGAGGTCAGGTGAGGCTTCCTTGTCCAAATTTAGCAATAGGAGAATGAATGGGCCAACAGATTCGTGGGAGGGAATGGCGTCTCGAGCGATTCCTCAGTGAGCACTCACTGCGTAATGAACAGAGGTCTTCTCCCTGAGCGATCACCATTTCATCTGCCTCGTTTCCTAGAAGGGATTTTTGTATATGTGTTGAGGAATTAAGTGATTTCTAAAATGCGTTGGTGTAAGAAACACATGCTTTATATTGAGTAATAGCAGGTCTGTATCGTTTTACAAAACAAATGAGAAACGCTATACTTTAGAACTAGATTTATCATGTCAGAATTGAGAGCTCATTTTATATTTTAGTTTGAAGATATTATTAAACTTTGCATTGCTGTGAATTATGTATCAGTCAGCACATTATCAAAATAGAAGCATCTTGAAATACTTATTGAACAAACATGAAAGTGGCTTCTTAGATTACTTACGAAGCATCTTAACCCAGCAAAGGAAAATACAAGCTTTCTATTTCTTGTGCAGTGAAAGGCAAACAGATTCAATAAATAGCTGCTTTTGGGAAATGTGATATGATGTTCTTGGAAGTCAGCATCCTTGGGAAAAACAGATTAAAAGAGGAAAAAATCTAAAAGCTCAGGGCTCTCCTCTGCCCAGCGCTGTGAGCCTTCATTGAGCCCATCTGTGATACAGAGAAACTCTGTTTTCGGGCAGGATATCTTCTGTTGGTGAAGAATCTCTGGAATCTGAAATTGACCAAGAGGGCTGGGAGATGCTCTGAGTTCATCATGTGAGATAGTGACGGTACCAAGCAGAAGGATTAAACACAATGATGGCAACGTGAAGTCATACCTCTGTGAGCACTGGACTGAGTCCTAACACTGCTGTAATTTCTTAACGTTCGTTTCATTCCAGTAACCTACAAGCTCCCCAGAAGGAGGTCCCTGCTTGGTGGAGAGCATGCAAACGTGAGGAATAAATGCTCCCCATGATGGAAGAATGCACAACTTGTGTGGAAGGGATGGAGACAGGTGGAGTGAAGAATGAGTTAGCAGCAGGTGGATGTTTCTGTGGGCTCGGGGTATAAGGGGCCTGAGCTCAGTAATGGGTTTATCAGTTAAGTAGAAGGAAATGAGCCGTGGTTGAGGGGCAGGCAGTAGGGAAGGAAGGAAAAGAACCCTCCTTTTCCAATGCTGCCACACCCGCAGCCAGGAATGCAGGCCTGAGCTGTGTGTAATCTGGAAAAGGCTTCTGGCAAAGCATGGGCATCCCTGTTCTTGTGCTTGTGCTTGTGCTTGCTGGCAGTGCCATGGAGCTTGTCCAAGGGAGGGTGGCTTTGTCACTGCAATTATACTTAAGCTTCGCCTTTCAAAACAAAGTGATGTCAGGACCGGTCTGTCGTGCTTTTCCAGTAAAAGTAAATACAAGAAACTTCTCATCCTGCATCTTTGCGTGGTGGAATATGCTTAAGAGGAAAAACAACCCACACTGGCTCTGTAATGATTATTATGGATGCTTGTCCTAAGTAATGCTACTAAGTGCACCTGTTTCTGATACCATTCCTACCGATGAAATGTGCACCAGCTTCGCTCAGTAGATGTCGACAGACTTGTGTCGGTGGTTAAACCACTGGAGACAGTAAATAATCTTCAAATCTGATTTATTTCACCTCTGCATTTATGTTACATCCCTCATTTTGCATTTGTAGGAAACAGAGCTGACAGCAGCTCTGGTCATTGTGACACTATATACTAACAACAAAAGTGTAAAGAATTCCTTCAGCTAATTGCTGACCTATGACTTTTCCAGTGCAAGGAGCCTTACAGGCACTAAACTAAATGGAGACAAAGCCATGCTGTCATTTGGTGTAAACCGATCTGACAGCACTAAGGCATTTGGAGCTGGGCTGATTTATTTTAGCAGCTGAGGATCTGGAAACGGCAGTTCTTAATGTTTTTAATCATTTATAACGTCAGTCTGACCGACAGGAGTGAACTAATAAACACAGGTTTCTTGGTAAGATGCTTTCATCTCTGGGGAAGCAGAGGTGAGCAGCCCCCGTGCCCCATAGCTGGGGGCCCTGCAGCTCTGCACCCCTGGATTGGAGCAGCTGGATGCACTGCAGTTAGGACAACCAGGATGCCAGCACAGCAGTGAGTATGTCTCAATACACACGGAATAAAAAAATCCCTGAATTTGCATGAAATCTTTCAGTACTCTTGGGTTAGCCCTAGCTCGCTCATCTCCGCTGCTATTTTGCCTCCATAAGAGGCACAAATGCTCCATCCGCTGCATTTCAAAGTGACTGATAGATCCATTGACTTTGATCCAAAAGCAATTGCAGACTGCCGTAAACACTCACTTCATGGCAACCGTCATCACTATCACTTCTCAGCACTACATCCTTACCTGCTGTAAAGCCTACTGGTTATCTAAAGCAGCGTTTAGAATCTCAGCTTTATGATTGTTATCAATGGCATTTGTGTACCTGCTTGTATCAGTAAGACATCCCAGCAATTTTCAAACATGTAGCAGTATGAAAAGGTTGCATTTCAAACCTTGAATTGTTGCACTGGACTTCTAAATAGCCATTTCACCCCTTCCGTGGTAACAGAAATGCAGGACAGTGTACATCTAGAAATTTAGTGTGACTTTCTGTAGGCTGGAAGGAATATTGGCATCCTTAATCAATGTCTTTCATTGGTTCTCAAAAGCCTTATGACCTTGTTAATAAAGGCAATTAGAAGTGGGTGATTTCCTTGTTAATATTACCAATAAGTTATTGCTAAGTTAAGAATATTGATTAGAATCTCATCTACAGGCCAGTAAAGCTTATTGGTATTTCGTGTCTCACATTCTTTGCCATTTTCTCGTCATCAGCAAAAACACATTGTCTTAGATATTATTTCTCATATAGCTGCCCTGTCCATACAGATCCTGGGCTGTGATCCCATTCTTTCAAAACGTTAAGAAAATGTACACATCTGTAACTTCTGTCAATTCTCTGAAGTTTGTTTCTTTTTGAACGGCAGGTGAGATGTAGTTTGAGATAGGCCTCTTGAGCTTCTTTGTCTCTCATTTACTAATCTTAACAGAATATCTGCAAAAACAATGCATCCCAAGTGAAGTCAGCTGTCCCTAGATTAAGTTTCAGGGAAAGCACGGAGTGCAAACACAGCTTGCCATTGCCTGAGAGGGGCTTTTTCCTGGGGCTCAGCCCTTCCCTGAAGCAATAGAGGTGGGGAACAGGATCCTGCAGCTTCCTGACATTTGCACATTCACTCTTATTCATCTCTGTATCTGAGATTTCTCAGCTGGATGACAAATGTGTGTTATCCATGGAGTTATGTTTTTTCGACGTCTCCATTTATTGGATGCTCCGGGGTGTTTGGATTCAATTGGAACTTACAGCTTGTCTATGTTTTATTTGCATAATAAGGTTATGAATGACAGAGCAGCTACAGCCAGACGTGTTGGCTCCAAAGATTGCAATTTAAGCTGAATATCTTGCAAGAGTGAAAAAGGAATGAGAGTGAGAGATGGAGAGTCTGATCGTGTGCAGAGAAGTTACAGAAGGGAAGCTCCATTGTGTACAATTCCTGGTTGTGTGACATACGGTTTGTGGTTTGTGATTCAGAGCACCTGGATTCGGGTCAGCTGCGTTTGGGTGCTCCCCGGTGAGCTGTAGTCCTATGTGAAGTAGTTTGTAAAGAGAAAACAAACCCCCTGCCCCAAAAATGTGGCATTTGCAAATACATTCCCGCATGTATACAGCATGGACATCAGGAAGAAGAGACACGAGTCTCTGTTTCTAACCTAAATATACAGCCTGCATGCGTGTGTGTTAGAGCTGCGTGGAGAATAGTTTTCTATATATTCCAAAATACTTATTTTTTTTTTTTCTGGAAAAGCAGATCTGAACCTGAGGAACTCTGGAAATTGGCACATAATGTTCCATGAACCTTTACTGAATGGGTCATTAAAGCTGTGTTGCATGTCCTTCAGAACTGTCAGTTGCAAAGACCGTCCATTTTAGCAACAGCTTTTAGTTTGTATGAATTGAACTACGGGGACAGAACACTACACGTAAGTTTCAGCGTTAGCCACTGCTGCAGCCGGTGCATTTCACTGTCCTTTGTGGGCTGTGCTGGCTGGCAGCATCTGCAGGTCTGCATTAACTGCTGTTTGGGATCACTGTTCTCGCAGTGCAGGAATGCTGTAATGAATTTTTAAGAAATATTTTTGAATGGATATTTATGGACACGACTTGTGAAATGGGCAAACGTTATATGCAGGCATGCAGATGGCTAATTTCTTATGGTTGTTCCTATATACTCCAGGAGTTACGTCTGATGTTCAGAGCTTCCCTGTGATTATTGAGAGAAGTATCGAGCCACGCACTTTTATTTCCAAAATGAGTATTTCTCAGCCAACGTCAGGCAAGTTCTGCAGTTGTGCCATTCTGGTAATGGACGTCTTGATATAAAAACAAGACATCAATAGAATAAAAGACTTTTCTTAATATTCTCTGATCGTAGAGGCTATTGATTATACACGACAGTCACGTCAGGCAGTGCATTTTTAGCTGATTACTTCATGCCTCAGGTGATGCGATGCACCATAAAGAAGATGGATGGTGCTCTGCGCTTCCAGTGCCTTCCAAGTGAAGCCTCCATAACACAATCCCCAATTTGCTGCCTTACTTTCTACTTGTGGCACTGCAGCATTGGAGCTGGCGATCTCAGCTGCCGCGTCGAGTGCTGTCTTGTGTGATTCCTTTTTCTAATAACTATTTTCTATTGATTAAATTGTTTCTTGTCTAGCTTCTTCAAGCAGAGATTCTAGCAGACATTATGAAGTCAGTAAGCACTATGAAGTGTGAAAGCTGCAGGAGCTGTAGTCTAAACATTAGAGGAGAAAGCAGGATTCCAGATCTAGTCTTGGCTTTGCCTCTGAATATGATTGTAACCTTGGGCAAAGCTCTTATATTTGCCTTTCCCTGGTTGACTTAATTTGTGTAGCAGGATAATGAGACTTAGCAAGTCTCTTTTTTTCATCTTTTTTTTGTTTGTTTGTTTCTAGGAAGTTGCTGGAGGGGGGTTGGAGGGGAGCAGAGAGCTGCCTGGGGGATGGGGGGCACAGGGAAAGGGCTCCGCACCTCATTGCTGGAGCTGGCCCTAGGAAAGTGCCTTATGCAGACAGCCTTCGTGAAGCTGTGCTGTTTCATCCCAAGGTTTAGTGCAACTTGATGAAAAAAGCACAAAACACCAACGGAGCATCATCCGGGGAGAGAAGTGCTGCCATCGGCTGAGATGCAGCCGTTTGGAGACCTCAGGGAAGCTACCATAATGAATGACTAGGGGCATGCTGAGCTCCTATCCTTTCCTTATCCCATCCTGTTAGATGTTGACATTAAGGTACTTGCTCTAAGAAATTTGGTTAACTGTGGATTTAACACCGGTCTGCCTTCCATCATCTCTTTTTTCTCACTTCCACCACTGTGCTATCCCCACTGGGATGGTAGATTCGCAGATATTAAAGCAATTAACAGCTTACTTCATTTTCCAATCCGTCTTTTGGCAAAAGTGGCAGTGTTCTCCATTCTGCATGAACGAGGGCTCTTGCCCAGTCATGTTTTAAAGAGATGGGGATTAACTGCTTACTTGGGAGACTGTTTGAAGCCGAAACATTTCACCGTCAGGAAGTTGTTCTTCAGATTCAACCTGAATTATCTTCCTTAATTTAATCACATCACTCCTAGCTATGCCCAGTGAGTTGCACTAAATCTTTCCTCTCCATTCTTTCTGTTTACATCCTTCATGTGTGTGTTGACAGATATATCGCCCATAGGTATTGCTTGGCTTAACTATACGTATTTAATTGAAACACATTTAATTATTCCTCCCATATCCACCTCTGTAGCCCCCGCTCTGCTTTTTTCTTTTAGTTTTCTTTCTCTACGCCTTGCTTGTCAGGAACTTGCTGTTACATTGATTTCCAGGTGAGTGTTCAGTGCCCAAGCTTTGGGAGAAGCAGAGCAAGAGAAAGCCTCCTCCTTCGTGGTTGATGTGAACAGATAATTGCAGTTTTCCATATTCTTGCAGAGCTTTCGTATATATTTGAAATAATTGTCCTCGGTTTTGTTGTCAGCAACCTTCTGACTTGCAGTTGGATTGTTATTTGATGTGTTCATTGGCTAAAACAGGAAGCTTTCAGAGTGCATTGGAATCTCTCACTTGATACAGTTTGAACCGCCACCATTGCAGCACAGGCTCCTACACCTGGAGCTCCTGTTTGATCTCGGGTCTCTCTTTTTCCTCTTTGCCCCAAGGGGGATTTGGAGAAGTTACCCTGCTCCTATGTAAAGTTATTTAGTAGCAAACCTGATCACTTCATTGTCACGCAGCTCTACTTCAAGTCCCAGAGCACTTGTCAGTCAGTCAGTTTGGAATAAGTGAAATGCTGTGCATGGGACGATTTAGTTATTTATTTACTTATTTATTTATTTATTGCCAATTGCAAATTGTTTTAGCTTATAGTTATATGCTTTGATATCTGATGGCAGATACCTTTGGTTGTACTGGCAACCTTTGGCCAGAAATATGTGTTACCTTTCCATCGTGCCCCAGAAGTACCATCAGTACATACATACCATTACATCCCAAAGATCCCCCATATCCATAGCCTGTTATCTATGGCTGCTTTATATGGCTCTTTCCCAAAATCACATTAACACAGCCATCACAAACCTGCTTCTCTCCGCTGTTTGGAGAACTCACACAGTGTCCATAAAGCTCCGTGACAGAAGATGCTACCTGAGGTTGAATGAAGACAAGTATGTGAAAAACCATTTTACTTCCGTGCCTCATACTGAAAATATCACAGAGCAGAAGGTGTAGCACTGCCTCACTAAAGGCGATAGATGAAAAGGCATACCATCACCTACCCAGAGAAAAGCAAGTCTGAAAGCTCATGCCCTGACTTACTGAGTGGTATTAACGAGTCATAATCGATCATTTTGTTGTGGACTCAGCATGCAGATAAATACAGAGTACTTGGGTTCATTTCGAGCTATCACACAATTTCCTCTGCGTTGCTGAAAAACAAATCCTTGACAAAACGATTTACTGACAGTGCCAGTCACTGTCTGACTGTGGGACTGCTTGGACATCCTCTCCTTCAAAGTGACTGATACCCTGCAGCATCTACAACAGAACAAACAACTTTGCTAGACAGCACAAAAATATCTTGACAAGTTCAACCGTTCTCTTTTAACCCCTTGAGCCCTCGTGCACTGCGCACTGTGCATTTGCAGGCTTTGCTGCAGTGCAGCAGGGTAAAGATAGCAGAACCTGGTGTGCCTCGGTAGGTGCCAGTTTTTAAACATATGCTCTGTAACTTCTGAAGTTGGGAAATTGGTTCAGTGCAGCAAAATCACACTACTTTTCAACTCCACTTTTAAGTTGTCAGGGAGGGAAAGCGTGGTGGATTGCTGACAGTTCCTTTGAATTTGCTCGAGGCTTTTAATGTTTTTAAATTGAAATCACACAAAAGTCTGGAGATTTGAGTTTAATATATTACGGTATTCAACAGCAAATAGTTCTTTCAGGGAAATTGCTGTTTCCGTCAATAATGGTTTGGCTTTTTGTAATATATGAAAGTCTTAATCTTGATTAAAATTTCTGCCTGGGTAAGCACTGAAAGAGCGCATAGAAATTCCACATCCCAAATACAGCGGGGCAATCCTTAAAAAAATCTTAAATGCTCAACTCTCCTGTATGCTAATTCTTTCCCAGGAAGGCTATTGTATGATTGTGTGTATTAACATATTAGCAATGGACCTTTGGATGGTAAAGAGCTTTCCACTTAGAGGCTTGAAGTCTAAAAATTAGACTTCATTGCATTCACAAATGCAGTATTTTCTGTCCTACTGTTGCCTCTAAGGATCCTAAATAGCATCAAGGCTTTGGACTAATGACAAAGGGACCAGGGTTTGGTAATGGAGAAAAAAGAGATGGGATGTGGCAGAAATGGGAAGTGCCATAGGTGAGCCCTACTTGCACCACCCTTGAAGGTGAGCCCACAGGTGCCTCTCTACTTTAAGGGCGTTGTAAGCAGTGCTGTCTTCTTTTTGCTCTCCTTATGAGCCCTGGCAAAAAGAAAAAAAAAGAAAAAAAATTCTGAGCATGAAAACAGAACAATTTACAGTGGAAAGGCAGCAGGGAGAAAAGCTGCCCAAGACACCTGGAGGAGCCTCTTTTGTTTTTCCTGGACTCCTCCTGAGCTGAGCCGTGCTCCAGTCCCATTTTTCTTTCATCTTCTCCACCTTGGGTTCCTTCCACCCCCCTCTGCTCCTCTCTTCGAGCCTTTTCTTGCCATTGATTTGCAGAGGAATGCCAAGGCGTTCTGGCACAGAATGAGTGCAGATGCCTCAGAGAAGCAGGCAGGAGGCTGCAGAGAGCTGGGGCTGCCTGGGGAACATGGAGCTACAGCTCAGCTGCCAGTCACCTGCGTTAATGGTGCGCTGGGGACCGGAACTCAGAGGCGTGCTTCTCTCGTGGTGCCTCCTTTAGATCACATGCGTGTATGTAGAGAAAGCCCTCTGCATTTCATCTCTTTACTTGTGCCTATTTGTTTATTTATCCTCAGGCTCTCAGCTCCCTGCAGTAAAAACAGCCATTTCCTGAAAGTCCAGTAACATGTAAATGGTGCTTGCTTTTCCTTTCAAATTAATTCATGACTATTTTCATTTCATTTTTCCAAAATAGAAGCAAAAGATTGCTATCAGTGAATGTGAACATCTCAGAGTTATTCCGTAGGAGTTTAGGCCTACAGACATTTTTATTTGCTGAGAACCTGAGAGCTTGCTGCCCTGCTCACCTGTAGGTGGAAGTCCTCCAGGTAGGGACCTGGCTAGCAGCAAGCAGGGACTTCTGGCAGTCCCTGGACAGCCAAACTACCTTGCAGCACTTTCTAGTCATTGCCGCTCTGAGATCTGTGTGAGCTATTTCCTACCCGGAGTGACAACTGTTGGTGGCCAGGAAAGGGAAGTCTGAAGTGCTGTGCTTTGTTTGGCCGTGTTATGTCATGGCATTTGTTCTGCCATGTCCAATGTGATGTGTTCGAGTGCAGCAAAATGCGACCTGACAGTACACCTTATGGGAAGCTGCTATTTTTTGCCAAGGAAAGAAGGTACATTTGGGAAGCAAAAATTACTGATTGCTTCCTATCCTGGTAGATGCATCCCTTTGAAGGCTACAGAAGGTCTTCTGCAATCTGGCATTGGTCTGAGAGGATCCTGATGGTAGCTGATTGTTCAGTTGGTGTCTTAGTTAGCAGAGGTACTGTTGTCTTAAGCAGTGAGCTTCTCTGCGTTTCCTTCCTGAGTCCTTCCAGATCCACTTAATTGCTCCATTTCAACTACTTTGTCTACGAACTGTGGAGCTTCAGATGGTCCTCACACCGCTTAATGAATGAATCAATGTAAACTGTAAATAAGCTGTTAGCATGAAATGTAAAACGGAGGTACGCAGTTCAGTTCTACCCCCTGCCCCCAGCTCAGTGTACACACAGCTTTTGTATATTGAAATACAAAATTGATCTGTTGTCAACCCAAACATTTGTCTGACAGCTTTACTCACAATTATAAGATTTCTTCTGGGATTCTTTTATTTGTTCTCTTGCTCTAGCACTTGCAATGATTGTTTTTACCTTTTTATCTGCCAGTATCAATAAAAACAAAAGTGGAGATTCACACGTTCTGACGTGGATCTAGAAGCTGGGAGTTAGCCCTGCCTGCCTGCTGCTCTTCAGTGAATGCTCAGAGGTAACAACGGCACAGGCAATATATTTGAAGCCCTGGTTCTCAACTGAGAAGAAAGGGCAAAAATGTCAGAGATGCAGATTGACAAATGCCTTTCCTTCTGAGTCCTCACGGATCATCGTGGCTGCAGTTCATTGACTGTAATTGGTAAACATGCTGTTTTGTCTCTTCTGTCACTCTAACGAGGGCTTTACGATTGTGTGAACTTTTAATGCATACTGGGTAAAAACATAGGTCCTGTTCCATGCAGTGGTTGAGTTGATTGAAAGGCAATGGGATTTCATTACTAATTTTTGGTGAAACTTGTTACTTCCTTTCCTGCAATGGCAACTCAGGTACAAATAATAATTAGCTGATCAGATTTTGGCTTTGCAAGTTGCAGTTATGTAAGTTTTCCAAGAAAGTCTGACTGGTACACAGCTGTAAATGTCAGTTCTTCCTGTAGGAAAAGGAAGAAGCCCACCGGCCAGCCCAGCACCTAGCTGGGTTTTGGCACAGGCATTGCCCGGCTCCCAAGGCTGGTTCGGACTTAGGCCTGCAGGGAGTGCGATGTGTGCTGGGATATCTGCCCATCTGGCAGATGAGCCACCAGAAACCAGCAGCATGAACTGGGGGGTGCCAGTGGCACGGCGCTTACGGCTGGGCTGATTGTAATGCGTGATTGGAGGACCTTTCCAAAACACCTCGGGTGCCTCCTTGCATCCATGCAGCCTGGCTAGCTGCAGCAGGCGGGCTGGCCACACAGACCCATTTGGATGATTTTGATCTAGCTCTCTCACGTTTGATCGTCCCCATCTGCCTCCATGTAGCAATGCACGGATCTGTATTGCAGCTGATCACCCCTAACTGCAGCTACACACTAACCGTGGCCCTGTGAGGCGCAGCAGCGGGAGCCGCTGGCGGTTCAGTTTGTTTGGTTTGTTTACGGAGTTCCAGAGGCATCATTTACAAAGTTCAGAGCCACGCTGATAAATCCCCCTACTGCTTCAGTAGTGCTGCAATCAATCATCAAACTAACAGCATCAACATTTTTCCTGGGCTATTATCATCACTTCAGTTGCTACAGCAATAAATTCTGCACTAATAAATCAAGAGCGATCATTTTAGATGGGCAGAAACATAAACAGCATTTTAAAAAATATGTCTTTTACTAATCTCCCTTCATCTTTGTGTCAGTTATTTTTATGATATAAATTAGAGTGTTTGCCTTAGTTTCCTCATTTACACAAAAGGCAATCTGGTATTTTCCTATTCTTTGGCCGGCCAGCCAACGAGCCCCCAGCCAGCATGTTCATCTGCCTCTTTCTGCCGTGCTGCTCATTTCACTAAGTGTGGAATGTCCTTGCATTAAGGAACGGGTTGTGTTTCCTCAGGCAACAGGTGCTTATCTTTTCAGTTACAACATAAAACTGACAAAGCGGCTCACGTATCTAACAGCTATCGTATGAGAATCTGAAACCTTTCCCCCTTTAGTGCATACTTTAGTTTTTAAGGCCAGCTGCAGCTGCAACACCTGAATTATGGCATGGCGACGTTTGCTGTGGGATACAGTTCCCTATTACATTTTCTCATTACCAACACAAGAGGTGTATTTATTCTTTACATGCTACTTTTTTATGAAAGACTTTAATGTGCTGAGCCTCGCATTCTCTCCTTTTCAATACATGTGCATAGTTAAAGGGTTTTTCTTAATTTCCTGTTTTAGACTTCCCTCCGAGATTGCTTGTTATGTGTTCCCTGCCTTGCAGTATACAAATATGTCTGCTGGCTGGAGATCCTAAGACTAGTTTTCGCTGAAAGTTGGCAACACAGGTGCTGACTATTGGCTCTCTCGCCATGCTACCCAGCTGTAGCGTGCATTGGCGTTGGTGCCAGATGGCACGCCAAACACGTCGAGTAAGATTGCATTTTATGTTTCTGGATGAGTAATACCCCACTTGATTGTAGCAGTTGATACTTGGTCCAAAATGATGCATTGTCTTTTGCAAGGCGAGACCTAAGCGTTGGCTCTGTACCTAGCACGTCGTGCAGCTATCCACCTTGCACACTTTTATCAGATTGTCAAAGCATTTCATAGAATCGCAGAATGGTTGGGTTGGGTTGGGTTGGGAGGGACCTTAAAGATCATCCAGTTCCACCCCTGCCACGGGCTGGCTGCCCCTCAGCTCGGGCTGCCCAGAGCCCATCCACGGCCTCGGGCAGTTGCAAGGATGGGCGCCACAGCTCTGTGCAGTGCCAGGGCTTTGCTACACTGAGTAAAGATTTCCTCCTGGCATTTGAACTAAGTCTTCTCTCTTTTCGATTCAAGCTGTTCGTTTGTGCAGGGTGAGTTTGAGAGGCGAATGGGGAGGAGGGCAGTTTAGAGAGCACTTGCCTGAGAACAAAACAGCGTTTTTTGGTGGTTGCCAAAACTGCTTTTTCTAATAGTTCTCAAAACTGGTTGGCAATTGGAGCTATCTGCCCAATCAGAAAAATTTTGATTTCATGCAAAGTGAGATTTTTGCTTTTTCCAAGTTACACGTCTTTTTTCCTTCTGCTAAAAGTATTTTCAATGGGCTGTTTTCATTCTGACCAACAGTGTTAGCATCTCCACTCAAGCCTTGGTGTAGCTGATAAAAAATGTTTCTTGTAATGGCAGTAATCACCTGCAGGCCTGAACTTGCAGAGCTGGAGTCAACAGGAGCTGTGCTGAGCTGGAAGCCTGGGAGCTGCTGGCAGAAGAGCAGGAGACAACGCTCTGTGCATTCCCATAGTCAGCTTTCAAGTCTTGCTCAGGGGTAGGAACCTGAATAATTTTCATCTAATATTGAGAAGTCCAAATGTTGTGCTATCCTCTGCTGCTGTACCCAAGATGTTAATGCATAGGGTAAGCAGTGGGAAGGTTTTGTAACCTTTCTTACTGCCTGGCTTTTGACTTAGGAAACAACCAGTTTTCTAATCATTTGGTATTTTGCCCTCAAACCTCTGATCTATATACAAAGTAAAACCATAGAAGTGAAAAAAGTCAGCAGTTTTTTTGCAGTCTCTTGAATCAGCTAGCTTGGCAGCTCCATGAATGTTTTTAGTTTTTTATAGTTTCAGATATGATAGGATTAGCCCTTCATCCTGTTGCTTCAGTATGTCTACATTAATTATTTTCAGTCCTATTTAATTCAACAATAAACTCTCATTTTCAGTTCAATGGAACAGCCTATTCTTAAATCATGTAAATATTATTCAGAAGAAGGTGATACTCATATGCAGTCTTGCCAAAGCACACTCATTTATTTTTTAACTTCTTTAGCATGCTCAGTCATCCAAGGAGCAAAACAATACATGATTTATAAAAGGCCTTTAATGAATTTCTTCCATTTCCCATTGGAATTTAAATGTTGCTGTGCCACGGGCACAGTTAGATCGCCTTGCAGCCTGGGGTGGTTCTGGTGGTACACGTATGGGCTAACTGACAGTCCATCCCCGAATCGTGCCTGTGGCCTATGGTGTCAGGAAGGGTTTTGCTTCTCAGTACAAAACTGTCCCTTTGAGGAACATTCAGCTTCTGGGCTGATCATCACCTTCCAGCTATATGCTACGGTGTCACTTTGTGCCATACAGAATCCTACTGCGCTGCCTCTCAAAACTGTGGATTTGCTTTGGGTTGCTGTGGCTCCTGAATGTCATGTTTGTACAGCAGTGTCTGAAGCTGAGTCTTTTCTGAGGGATTTTTGCAAGGTTGTAATTTAAATTATGACTTAGTGTGAGGTCCTCCTGTGTCAGATGTGCTTCCTGCTTTCTGCCGTTGGCAGAAGAATTGGCAATGAGTTGCACTCTCTGGCTCTGAAGTTGTTTTATGCAACCTGTGCATGGTTCTCATTACAAATAGCCCCTTGTCTCTGGGGCAGCAGTGGCATTATAGATGATTTCAGTTTAAAAGGTAAAGTGCTATCTTGGTACAATTTGTATGGTACTATCTGCAGGTAATTAATGCTGCAGTAGTATTTGCTCCTCAACTTGGAGAAATCACATCAATGCAACCTATATAGATTTTGTAACTGTAGAGATGTACAACAAATAATAATTACGGATTGTAGTACTTCTTTACAGTAATAACCTTCCATAGGATACAGCTTGCTGCAGTGTCTCTTTCTTGCACTGGGCATCTGAGGCACAGATGTTTCAGATCGAATCCTGCTTTATCACGCCATTTTAACATTTTCCTATTATCTGTTAATTATTGATGTTAGCCAGACCATTACTTTCTCTGGATGGCTGTTTTGGAGACGTCAGCTACAAGTCAGCAATATCTCTTGTCAGCATTGTTCTTAATCACACAGTCACAGCTTTGCTTCTCTTTCTCGTATCATTAGGTAGGGCTGTGGGGCAGGGATGTGAGTGGCAGGTCAAGCTTGGGCTGGGGTGGGAGGAACAGGGATGAGAGAGCCGGCTTGCAGGCAGAAAGGCCCAGGCTGTACAGAAGCTGCAGCTTTTTCCCTCCATGGGCTGGGAAGCAGCTTGCCCAGAAACATGCCTTGCAGGTTTGCAAGGGCAAAATGGATCCAGCCCTGAGCTCCCAGGGCACACCCCAGCGTGGACCTTGCTGAGTTGGGAGCTCTGCCCACAGATCCTCAGGTCCCTGAATTACTCTTGTTGTTCTGATCTCTCATTTAATGATCCATTTTTGTGGAGGTGTACAGCTTGCAGATGCATGTTGCACGGCGGCTAATAACTTCATATCTTAATGCTGGACATGCATTTTAGTGCACTGCGTTGAAAATACTAACCTTGGCCAAGAAAATAAAATAAAGAAACAAAAGCATTTAAACAATTTTACTATTTTTATACAGAGGAAAGAAGCATGTTGAATTTTTGTATTAACAATAGTTCTGCTTTCCCAAACAAAAGAGGCAGCATAGAGGTACGTGCCATAAATGACACCAAGCAAAGCAAAAGTCAGTAGAAAGGGATTTGTTTAGAAGTGTCACAGATTTTATTATGAGCCATCTAAGAGCTTTTCATACCAAACCAGCCCAATGCATGAAAAAAAGAGAAATGTTTTATACTGTATCCCCAGAATGAAAGGGTTATCCTCAACAAGCGCTTGTAGTCTCAGCAGTTCTGGCATGTTTCACGTGGCTTGGTTAGCTGTGAGCAGCCTGCCATTTCATACTGAGCATACTGGGTCTGGAACTGGAAAATAGCAAGGCTTTATAGTGAACTCTGTTGAGTTTTCTATTCAAAACATGGAGGTGTGTGTCCAGCACACATCTGGGATCTACTGAGTTTTACTTCTCAGAGTGGCTCTGGTTTGACTTAGCTTTAGTGTTGGATCCGTTTTTTCATAAAACCTTTGGCCCTTTGCATCATTTTTGTATCTGATATCTAACTGGAAAGGGTGGAATTGTGTTCTCCTGTTGAAAAAAAAAGAAAAAGGCCTTTTTCCCAGGTCTTCTTGAGCCCAAGAACCGAACAGCAGTCTTTCCATGCCTGTAAATGTGGCTGATTTTGCTTCATGAAAGTTTTCTTAACACGCATTTCCCTCGCAGTGCCCACTGAATGAAGCACCGAGTGCTGAGGGCTCAGCGGGTGCTCCATGGTGTCCTGAAGCTCCTTCTGACAAAGCTGAAGTCGCAGGGCGACGATGGGACGAGTTCCTTGCAGCTCTTGCCTTTGCTAACACTGTTTCAAGTAATGAGATATTGCTTATTTAAAAAAATAATAATAATTAAAGACATAATTCGTGCTGTAAAGTACACCTTCTCTAAGCCTATAACTTTAGGATAGAATATAAAAGTTGCGTCACTCAGCTGTACTTATTTTCTACGTTCAAAATCTGACAATGGTGTGTATGAAGCAAATGCAAGGATAGGAGATCATTATACTTTCAGGTTTTCTATTTAATTTCTTGTTCTGGAAATGACTTCAGCCATTCTAAGCCATTCTATACAAGTGAATGTCAAAGCAGATATCTTAACAAAATCAATTCAGCTATAATTCTGAATTTGTTTGCCTTTCTCTTCTTCCATAAACGCAACAGGAAAGTGAATGGAACTCTTCAGTCTGAAGGCAATGCGAGCTGGACTCCCACATAAGATGTTTAAATTAGATGCTTCTTCATACCAGGACAGTTCGCATTTATTTGTTATCTTCCATTGAGAGAAAGCATCATGTCTAACCAAAGTTATCATTATGCTTGTACTGACTTCTGGACTTCTATGGCAATTTGTATTTGGAGTAATTGAGGACCATAATTATACTTACTGCTTCACTAACTGCATAGTTACTATTTGGAGTACCTCATGTATATTTTACTGCCATGTATGGTCTTTGTCACTGCAGACCTTTTGCAAAGTGATTCATTTGGATCATTACATACTCTTTCAGAAATCATTTTCTGTGTGTGAGGAATGGGCTCCTGGTGCAGTCGGAGAGCCAATGCCTGGAGAAGAGCAACTTATTTGGGTCACCTTTTCACATGG
>PPHD01013849.1:0-17072 GCA_002909625.1 Bambusicola thoracicus | reverse complement strand
CCCTGCAGCCCTCTGTCCTGGGGAACCTGAGTTTGCAGAGGCAGACTGAGCAATGATCTCCTCCCTTTGCTTTTGCAGGAGGAGATTGTGTTTGGAATCTTTAGATCTGTCTGTTCCTGAGGCTATAAATCAGCAAAGTGGCACACGGGAATGGGTGTATGGAGGTCTTTGATTTCTGTTTGTCCAGCTACGGGAGAATTAAAATAATGCAATTTGGAAAAATTCTATTAAATCTTCTTCATTGAAGTATTGCATTTGTATGACTCTACGTTTTGATAGATTGTATTAAATTAGAATTTCTACAGGACCCATGTAGAATCAATACGTTATAGTACAGGCACAGGTATAGGCCCATATATTGGAGCAGTGCACACCCCAAATAGCAGGATAGCGGGTCGGGATTACAATTTAAAACAAAATCTGTGGGGAGGTCTTCCCAATATTGAGTTACATGAACGCGTTGGTGGCCTTCTGAGGGCACTGAGGCATCATCTGGTGGCAAGGCTGTGGTTCACTCAACTGTAAGCATTGGTGGTGCAGTGGTTTGCTCCTCTTCCTTCTTCTCCCCAAATCAGTTTTTGGCAGTCCCTTGGAACTGTGAGCTGTCACACCTCTTGTTAGGGACTGAGGAAGCAGTGGCATTCAGTCCGGCACAGGCCAGTAAGTGTTTCATTTTCGAGATCAGAAAAACAGAGCTTTGGAAAGAAAAATCAGCAGAAATACGATCAGCAGTGAAGCCTAGATGAGACCGGTCATGATTTGTATATATGTGTTTGGATAGTAACTTGTATTGCAGTGCTTTGTGAGTTTATGGTTGTTGCAGAGTTGGGTTATAAACAGGATTACAATATTTTATGTTTGTAATTGCGGCCGATAGTGCTGAAACTAACAGCAAAAGTAGTGTGATGGAAGAAACATATAAGTAGGGTCTAAAACCACTCCCAGCCCTCTCGGCAGGCACTATTCTTAGCAGTTCTTCCATTGTTTCAGAGCGTGGATTCAGTTTTGGGTCCATAATGAAGGATGCTGAAATAGAGTTGGTGGAACTGTGTGTGAATAATCATCCTGTGTGCATGTGAAAGTACGGGGGAATGTCTGTTTATATCAATTGCTCATTCTCTGGCAATCAGTGTTTACCGATTTTAATTAGAGACAATTTCAGACAGACTGGTGTGTTTTCCATATCGCATGTCGGAGCTTAGTAACACCACAACTGCTCACACACGCCGGTAACACTTTGCCCATTTCTGGCCTCGTCGTTCTGGCTTCACCTCTGCTTATCCTGAGAGTTCAACAACGGTTCCATCGAGGGCGTTGGCACGTGGCTGGTAGCTCCTTTATGTCACCTGAAATCCAGCGGTCTTTTTCCCTCGTGGAAAGGCCCTGGGGCCGGCCTGGCCGCGCAGCTCCTCTGCAGGCACGCCGACTGCTCGCCCCACCGGGCTCGTGGCTCTGGAATCCACAGCCGGGAAGTCCCGCTGTGTGAGTGCGGGCATCAGCCGGGACTGCGTCCAGCTAACGCTCCCTGTCGTCTGGGGGCTGGTGAGGCCGGGACAGCGTTCCGTTAGCGCTTTGCTTCTGCTTCCCGGTTGTTAACCTTTGTTTGGGATGAATCGGGCTGTTTCCTTGCTGGTGCCAAGCGGCTTTCTCCGGAGCAAGAGGCATCTTTTTGTGTTTGTTAAACGGGCGGCGATGAAGCATTTAAGTGGTCCAATGGTCCCATTAATTATGTAAAACAACAAGAAGGAAATAAGTGCGGCAGAACTTTTTAAGCTTTTTCATTTTCTAGCAGTCTTAGCGCTCAAGTGAAAATAATTCAAGCTTGTTGTGTATATTTGTCTAAAGCATCGTGCATTTGGATGCATAGTTTTGTTCGCGGCTTAATCCTCATGGCTCTTAGCCCTGAATAGCTGGTGTGTCTGTGGCAAGGGTATTTGAGACTGTCGTGTTTTGCTACATGAGGATAATAAAACCAAGAAGGAGAAAACAGGATGAAGAAGCCAGTTTGCCAGTAATTTGTCTCATTTAGTTTAGCAACACTTTGATCGCCTTTTCTGCGTTCTGCTCCCTGATGGGCAGCACACGAAGCGTGCTGGTGGAACAAATTACTTTGAGAAGAACCGAATTTGAGCAAAGGAATGACGGAGGGCTGCAAAACATCACACAACAAATATGCCAGATGCCATGTATGCATTTCTTTGGTATTCTGCAGCTTGTCTTGTTAATGGCAGCAGGACTGGCAACAGGACTGACACTGTGAGAGGTGTGAGCTGCTCCTCTGTGGCAGTGCCCTGGGAGCTGCGCCCAGAGCCATGGCAAGCATTGGGAAAAACCAGGAGTACCCTATTTCTGTTAACTTGGAAAGCATCGTGGTTTGTGAAGAGTGCGCATCTGAACAATTTTGGGAAGGGTTATTTAAGGGAAAGCTATCTCTTTCGTACCCAGTACAGAAAAAAATAGCTGAAATGAGTCCGCCTGCTCACAATAAAATTCTGCTTTGGTGGACTTGAGCTGGTCCTCATCAGGACTCCCTTCGAGATGGACGGCCCCTCCCATAGACACCCCCATAAACTCCTCTTACTACAGGGAAGAGCTGTTCTGTTGACCTTCAGGAGACCTTCAGGACTCTTAGATGCCTAGGGCTGGAGACATCCACCAGACAGATTTCCTGTGGCGTTTGGAGATCATCTAGAGAGGTTTGTGATAATGGGACGTGCATTTGGCAGTGATATTCCTACCTGGAGCTGGAATGTGATAAAGCTTGTTTTCTGCAGGATTTGATCTGCGCTATTAAGTGCTCAGTATTTGCTTCACAGCAATGTTCAGTGGAGTCCGTACATTTAAGAGCTGCTAGACAGAATTACTTCTTGAATATGATTGCTCAGTCTCTCTTTTCCAGTTGACGAATGGTGGTACATTTCTGATTTAAACATCACTTACAGTGATGTACAGCACAAAGTTATGGAGCTCAGCTTCACACCACCGAGGTCCTTCCGAGCAGGTGGGAGGACATTGGCAGATGACGTTTGTGTCTTAAAGCCATTAATTCTGTTGTTAATTTGGGTTTCCACTGCGTAGTTCTGTGGGTAGAAACTTGATGCTGCCGGCAGTGTTCCTCCATGAAAACAAAGTCAGACAAGTGATGATCTGTAATAATTACCTGGGGCTTCAAAGTACGTGTTAGTTTTCGTCTAGTGGTTGGAGAAGGGTCGTCCTTTGCCCCATTGCAGTTGAAGTGTAATTGCAGTATAGGATTTTGTTGCTTTATTTCTTGTTAATTGCATAAAAAAGTGGAAGAAAGGATGAGAGTAAAGTTAATTTGAGAAGAGAGAACTGTTTTTCTGAGACAAATCTTAAATCTTGCTGAGCCGGAGAGGTTAAAATAGTACTTAGTGAGCACTAAATTTAACTTCTTCAGTATTTATTTCCTGTAGGTTGATTAGATTGTCTCGTCTTAAGGGAGCAACTTTTTTCTCCTTGTGCTAATGATTGGTATTCAATATCCAATTTAGGTTGTTTGTTTAATAATTCAGAATTCATGGTAAATTTTGGTGAGGGAAACTTTTTGCATATCCACCCAATTGAAGTTGAGAAATGGCTCAGTATCTGATTTATACATGCGTGTCTTCCACACCTCTGTTTTTTCACTAACTTGCATGTCTCCACAGCGTGTTTCTTCCCAGTTTCGCAGTCATATTGCCAGCATTTATGAGACACCGAGGGACAAACTTTACAAGATCTATATGGTGTCCAATCAAATGTTCTCAAGAGCTTTGTTTTAGAGAGAAAAAAATGACATCACGCGTAGTAAAGGATAATGGCTGTTCTTCAATCAAGATGCTTCCCAGCCCCATGTGACCTCTTAGTTCAGGGCTGTCAGATAAGGTTTCCCAGTCAGCAGCCACACTCCCTCTCAAGGGATCTCTCAGATAAATTAATTTGAAGCTGAATTTTTCTTGACTACCCAGAGGTGCGTTGTAGGCATCTTTCATAAAGGATAATCCTGAAAGACAGAAAGGAGTAGGAAAGTTGCAGTATTTACTGTGGCAGTGAGAAAAGGGTTATTTACTTAAATGCAAATATTGCTCAGGTGCAGCCTGCTGTAGGCTTTTCCATCTACTAGCTGCTTCTTTACAAATTCATCTCATTTCTAACTTACATGACTTTAATCTGGTTACTGGAAGCCTCTTGTGCTGGAACTGAAAGGCAAAATGTCCTCCTGCGCAACGTACTGCCGGAAGGCAGCTTGGAGGGGATGCAGGTGGAGCACAGTGTTGGGGTAGCACAGAGCTGTGGGGCACAGCACGTGGGTGGGCTGGGAACACAGAATGCAAGGAGCCTTGCACAATGGAAAAAGAGGGGTTGGGGCAGGGGGGAGAGGCTGTGAGTGGGGCTGAGGGCAAGAATCCAGTGCATTTCCACTTTTACATCTGGGCTTTGTGGCGTCTTTCTTACTCACGCTCCCCTGTTGGAGCTGCTGTGTATGTGGCACTAAGGGCTCATTTGATTTCTAGCTGTGGGTCTCTGCTTAAGAGTCTTCACATAGGTGAAAACCTGGATTTTTCTGCTGTGTTGCCTGTTCTGTACCGAAGCAGAAATGCAGACGTGCTTGCAAACTGCAGGAAGAAGACTGTTCAATACTTCGAAAATTGGTATTGACTGTCCCTCGCTGTCCTACATCGTGCAGATTTCCAGTTCTGAATATGCGTGATGTGAATGCTGTCAAGCTTATAGGTTGAATGCTGTTTCTCAACTTAAGGTTAACTGCATAAGCTGACTGTAAGCCCAGATTCCATCTCATAGTCGGTGGAAAGAGAGATTCCCCCACGAGGTGGGGCATTCACTGGCTGTGTCTGTTGCCTGCTGCGCTGACTTTCTAGGAGGACTGCTGGCTGTTGAGAAGCTGAGGAGATGTGCCTGTTATGCTTAAATGGCTGTTTAGGAACATCCCTCAAAATGCAATGGTCCAAACACTGCCATTAACGAATTCCAGATCTGCATTCTGTTCTTGTGGCTTTGGCTGTGTTAGTTAAAGCAGACTGGTTTAACAAACATTTTTTTTGTCATGGTGTGTATTTTCTCTTACATTCTTCAAATGTGAAGCGTGGAAAAGTAAAAGGCATTAAAGGTTTGAATAGTAATAAAAATATCCCACCCCAGTGTTCTAGGGGTGATATATAGCCGTTTATGAAGGAGGATAAAATGGAAGGAAGAAGAAAGGAATATCAGCCGGGAAAAATGTTGTGTTCCTGGCAGTGTTTAAAGCCGCTATAAATTTCAACGTTTTTCTTTTTCAACAGAAGAAACCAATATTTTTTCAATTTAATGAATTTAATAAGCGGGGCATGTTATGTGGAATTTTTAGTTACAGTAGTTTTGTTCTTTTTAACTGCAGCTAGGTGAATGTTCAGCGCGTTTGTAATTGAACGAAGTAAAAGGTGATAATTTAGCTTTTAAAAATACTCCCTTGGGATGTGGAGTTTTCGTACAGGTTCAGGTCTCTCAGAAGACGTCCCGTGAATCAACAGTATTTTGAGTCTTTCTTCATGGACTTTGATCCTTCTGGTAAGCTTCTAAGTGATGTATTAAAGTGGAGCATGTAATCCCTTTTCACTATGTTTTTTTCCTTTCCTAATGGAACTCTTTCAGATGTGAGTACAGTGCCATTCATGAATGTTCATTGCCCATTATTAAATATGCGAAGCTGAAAGAAGATCCTTAATGCATTCACCAATTGTCTTAATATCAGTAAAACCTGCTTAATACCTTGGGAAGTAATGCCAGATTCTGTTCCAGCCTGTTGGCCTTTTATCAACCCGGCTTTGAGCTGCTGGCCATCAGAGGCTGCTGCCTCCCGTGGCTGCACTGAAAGTTACCTGTTGAATATGATTTTGATGATAAATGTAATGAAGCTCATATCTGGAATAATGCTTCTGCACCACGGCAACAGTACCAAAACATCACTGCTCTTCCTGTATTCATTTTCCTTTACTGGCCAGAAGACCAGACTGTAGCAAGGGACTCTGAGAGATGTATAAAAGTGAAGAACTGATTTTTGTTGCCTTTATTTTTTTCCCTCCACTTGGCCAGTGTAGGTCACAAGTCCCAAGACAGAAAGCATGCATATATTAAAACTAACTAGAACTCCTCTGGGGCAAATAAGCACAACCCCCAAATAGCCCAGATGGGACAGAAAGGTATGTAGCATATTTTTTCCAAATATTACTCCTATAGTCTTTCTCTTACGGCAGGTGAAATCGAGTCCATTGGGGTCACTGGGGTCTTTTTCTCACAAAGACTATGAAAATACCTACTTTCCATTTTGCAGAGCATTGAAGTTCTTGTGGTCTGAAGCCCGAGGAGAGCTTGAGGCCTGATATCTCACTGGCAAGGCTGCAGCATTGTGTGGCCCTCACCTTCCATGGTGTCAGGGCTGAGAAGACCCAACAAAATCACTGGAATGAGTGGAATATCTGAAGCTGGAAGGGCCCCACAAGGATCACCGAGCCCAACCCCCAGCCCCACGCAGCACCCTCAGCCCCAGTGTGTGAGAGCGGTGTCCCAGAGCTCCCTGAGCTCTGGCACTGGGGCTGCGCCCACTGCCCTGGGCAGCCTGTGCCATGCCCACCGCCCTCTGGGGCACAGCCTTTCCCTCAGCCCCACCTGCCCTCCCCTGACACAGCTCCATGCCGTTCCCTCAGGTCCTGTGAGGAGCTGCCATGTGGCCTCCTGCCTGGGAAGGTCACAGCATCTGGGAGCTGGCACTTGCAGTGCTTTCTGCAGGAGCTGCAAGAGGCATTAATTTCGTCTGTCAAAACAGACTGAAGCGGTATTTAGGAGCTGAAGATTATTCATTTAAATTATGAAAAGGCAAAAGTTACAGTGATGGATGTTTCGGAGGATGCAAGAGGGGACTAAAGTTATATTTAAATACAAATCCACTGTGAAGCTGTCATAACATCCATTACAGTAAAAGTGAAATTGCTGAGCTCTAAGATTTGTTTTCTGAAACTATACTTATGACATATCCAGTCTTCTGCTTCTACTGTACTTCTCTGATTAGAGAATTTAATCGCCTGAAGCCTGGCTGCCGTGTTGGTGCTGACCCTTGGGGCGGTGGAGTGAGAGGGCTCCGTGCAGTGCTGAGCGTTGGTTCCGCTGTACAAAGGGGCTCGCACCTTCAAACGTGCATCCTCTGGAATTATTGATTTTGAAGAACAGGAAATTCATCTTAAGTGCATCTATTCTTTTGAGAGCCCTTCAGTCACACCAGCCAGGGAATTTATCTTTATGGGAGGATGTTTTGCATGCCCAACGTAATGCGTTTCAAATCTCAGCTTCAGTGAGATGACGGTAGCAAAACAGATATTAATATCCTCTCGTACACCTAACATGGACTGCTTCATTTGCTAGTTCAGCCTTAATTTTTTTTTTCTTTTCATTTAGAAGAGCTCTTTGCGGTACTTCAAATAAATACGGTTATGTTCTTCTGAAGATGAATTTGGAAATTGTAAAGGCGGAACGTATCAGCTGATTGCATTAATAACAGCTGACTTCACCCTGCTGCAACAGATGCAGTTAGTGTGAGCCTCAACACCGTTCTCCCTTTGCTTACAGGTGAGGTGCTCAGATGATCGTGGTATCAGCCTGCTGAGATTATCCGTGATGAACACACACACCTGATTTTCCTGTTTCTTGGGGGACCTGCTGCAGCTTTTATGGCTGTAGTTCTTTCTAACAGCATCTCCTGGAATCCAAGAGATGTGCCCCAAAATTGCAGCATGAATTAAAAGTATTGATAGAGGTACTTGGATACGTTTTCTGCAGGGGAAACAAAAGCAGCAGAGGCAGAGCTTTGGAAGTTGACCTTTTGTCACAGCCTTTGTCCTTCTTTGCTTCATACGGTTTGTATTTGTTTTCTGGGCCCGTCTTCTTATTCTGTTTTCTAGTTGTTGATCCTGCGAGGGAGAAACTAATGTTAGTTGAATGGAGCAGGCAAAAAAAGCCTTCAGCTAGCAAAGAGCTACTACTAAGAGACCCATGCTTCTGGAATATTCAAAGTTTTAAGTTCTTTCCCTGCCTTGCTCTGTGGAAGTTTGATTAGTACTTAAAAAGTAAGTGCCTTAGTGATTTGCATGGTGGTTGTTTTGCAGCTTTCCCCATCTTCTAAGAGAAGAAGAGTCTAGGAAAAGTCAGCAGGGATTGGATAAAGTGTCCTCTCGAGTGTTTATGGTAAAGCAATTAGGAATGGTTAAGAATACACGAGGACGTCTTATCTAAAGACAATCTAGAAATGTGAAGAGCCTTGATTGAGTTGTGTTGTCCTCAGATATACTTGATCCTATTAACACTACAGCCTTTTAAATGCCCAGAGCGGGGTATTTTTGAACAAAGGTTGTGAGTAAGTGGCTGTATTTACACAAGCCCGAGGATTCTCCACACTGAGACATGCTGATATCTCTGGTCAGAGACTCCCTTCAGGAGAGCACTGTAAACTCAGATACAGACATGTTGTTTGCTCATCAAGATAATGCTGCTTTCTGCAGCCCTTTACAAACTGAAGGCACTTCCAAGGAGTACGTGGCTGCAGACATCTTGGCACAGAAGGAGGTCTTGTGAAAGGCACGTGTGCTGTCTTGCAAAAGAGCAGTCATCTTTAAAAAAATGATGCGTAGTTTGCCTTATGCTGAAGTTTCTGTAGTTTGCCCTTTCATCTTGCTGTGCAGGATGCTAAGTGCCGTGTTATTTCCTCCCATCAATTTTCTATATTAAAAGAAGTAAGTGAAAACAGTTAGCTAAAAAGTTGGCTTGGATTTCACAGGTTTTCTTTTTGGTGAGGAATTACAACTTTTGTTTGCTTTAAGCTAGAATTTCTCTTCTCCACAGTGCTCTTTGTAAAGTACAAGGCTGGCTGACGAGTGAACTCAGCAGAAAGAAAATGGTTTGCTTCTGATGTTTTTAGACTTTTACGTGCTGGTAGCACCCTTACTTGCTTTATGTTTTCCAGTTTCTTCAGTGGCCACAACATCTTCAAGTTAGTTGCCAAAATAGTCCTAGCCCTTTCCTGTAGAGATCAGCTGACTTTGGAGTATTGGTGAGATGTAAATCAGCAGGTTACACGAGATTACTGGAATTAGTCATTTTGGCAGAGGAGATTTCGAGTGGGCATAACAGAGGTCCTTAAAATTATGAAGCAGACAATGAAGCCCTTGCGGTCAAAGAGAGAAAATGATGAAAAGAAAGTAAGATGTAATGAAAGAATGGATTTTTTTTTTTTTTTGAGCATTTGAAAAGAAACAAAAGGATGATATTATGTGACCTTTTTCTGCTCAGCACTGAAGTCTCCTTGTGGCAAAAGATAAGAGGAGCACACCACGACAGAATTATTTTTGGACAAGCGGGTTTTATAACACTAAGAAGTACTTCTTGCTATGGAAATCAAGTGGAGAAAAACGTACATACTGACTCTCTGTACGTATTTTTGTGTGTCTGACTTCTTTAAGAGTTCTGTTCTCCCATTATACTTTATCATATAGAACACAGCATTTCAATGTGCGTCTTACACTTTGTCTTTCACCCCAGTGAATGACTACTAGAATAATTCAGGTTTAGTGACATGGCAAGAAAAGCTTGTGTCTCCTAGCTTAGTTTTTTTCTCCGTAAGCATGGCAGCTCTGCTTCTTTTGAGTTTTTAACTGCTTTCTTTTGGTGGGAAAGACAGAATTAAGTTGTGCTGGGCTGAGCATGTATTGCTTTTCCATTGCTTTGTGTAGCAAACATTTGACTGAAAGACTGAGAAGGAAATAGAGCTGGAGAGCTGAGCAGATCCTGTGTAATCAAGGCTTTGCAGTGCTGAGGTAATAAACTCTCCCCAGTTTCACACCTTGGAAGTTAACCTGCTCTGAGTTTCATTCTTGCCTTGTGCTTTGCCGTTTCCACCCCTTCGTGCTGATAGCTGCTATCGAAAGCATTTTAGAGTTTGTCTTTTGCTTTCGGTCATTTCCCCTCCCTCACATGCAGTACCAAACTGCTGTCGCCAGTACTGTACTGTACTAGCACATACAGCCTTTCTCCTTTGTTCTGGTGTGAGAAGTAAGGGCTTTTTCTTCGTGGTAATTTTCAGTAATTAAACTGATTAGAATTAAACTGGTGGGGAAACTGCATTTGATTACGCAGGCAATACAGAGGAGGTAAAACTCATCTAACTAGGTTCCTTTCCAGCCTTTAGGCTTTTAATAGCTAAGTTAATTTCCTAGAGGAGTATGGGCTGATTGAAGGAAAAACTATAATCATTAATTGCAGTAGATTTAATTTGTTTGAAGTATAAAGGAAAGGCTTCCTGAGACTTGAGGGGAGGTAAAGAGCCACGCTCCTGCAAAGTTGCATGTTCCAGACAGAGCAGTATGTTTGCTGCTGCCCATAACAAATTCTGCTAAAACTTTTGGGCCATTTATGGCTTCTATACATTTCAGTAGGGATGATGTCCATCCATCGCAAGATTGTTATGCAGGATTCTTATAGATAAATTAACAGGGCCTCTTTACCCGCAAGTCAGGAGCATGAATTTACACTTGTACTTAGCAGCGTGTTTGGTATTCCAGTCAATCTACCTGATGCTTCAGGGACACAAGCTCTGCTCCAGCTACCCTCTGAACCGTTTCCTCGCTAATGTGCTTATAGAATATGAAATTGCTCCGGTTGCTTTCCAAGAGAAAACAGAATTTTGCATATTCAGTAAGGGCTTTTTTTAATTGTCATTTAATTTCTTTCTCACTGATGATTAGAGCGTGAGACTGGTGTTCTGGGGCCTGTCTCTATTAATTGCTACTAGAGAAGTCATTTTAAATAGAGCTTAAAAAGATCATTCATCTTTTTCCTTTCTGAGCAGCTATAAAAGCATGCTTTACCTGCCTAACAGAGGCATTTATCTATAGCATGAGATGTCATATCCTTTGACATTACTGGTTACTGTATTTGAGTAAGCAGTGTTTCTACTGTGCCTAATTCTGTCTTTGTTTTCTCAGTAGCTTTTTATAAGTACTCAGCCGACTCATAAATCGTGTTAGTAGTATTAGGGTAATGAAAAGAAGTGTTTGCTGTGCACAAATTAGATTGTAGCATCCCTGTTTGTGTGTCTTCGTTGTGGAATGGATCAAATGTGAATACACACAAGTCCTGGATGCAAAGGTTCCTATGGATGCATGGGGCATCTTCAGATTTTGGATGTTCCTGTAAGTAGAGAAAGAACAATAACTCATTAAAATGCCAACTGTTGTTTTAGGAGGTTGTGGTTAGTTGGACTGTATGTGCTGCAGCACTTGACAGAAAAAGGACTTAACTTGTTTTAACTAAGTCTACATGCTTTTATCTTTTTTAGCTTTGGAGGAAGATGGGTAAAACCCAGAACACGTGGATGTTTATTTGATCAACACTCAAAAAATAGTCATTAGTGGAGGAAAAAAAAAAAAAGTACATTAATTTGATAATGATTAATTAGCTTTCCTAAATTTATTTTCAGTTTAATTGTCTGTAGAAATTGTAGGGTTCTTTGGCTGGGTTTTTCCTGTCTTAACCTCTTAATTAGTGAGCTACAGTCCTTTGTATTGGTGCTTTCAATGAGCATAGTTCCAGCAGTGAGGTGGCACGGCATGCAGAGATGGAGCTGTGGTCCAGACAAAGGATCAAACTGGTTCCCCTGATTTCATATACCTGGGGGTGTTACTCTTGACTCAGTGGGCAACCTGCTACTAGAAGGAATGAAAGAAACACTAGCAAAAACAGCAAGTGCAAGCAGCTCTTGCGGTCTTGGCACATGGTTAGAGCTGAAAGGATTTGTGGTGGAAGTGCTTGTGGTGACGGTGGTGAATGAACCACAGGCATCTCTGCCACGAGGGGGTGAAATCACACAGCTGGTCTTGGGCTCACATAGCACAGATGTCCTGCGCTGCCACCTGGCAATGCCACTTCTATCCATGGCCACTTAGGGAAATTAGCCTTCTGCCTATGGTCTGCAGGTTTGCATCCAAAGTATACATCTGCTCCAGAGAGCTCAAGTATTGTTCTAACTGGAAGTAGACCTGCAAGGCAAGGCACTCTGAGACCTGGTAGATAAGGGCTACATTTCTATATCAAAATGTGAGCGGTGGAACTGGCAAGAAGGAGGGATGGGAAGGGTTAGCAATGGTGCTCTGGTCTGTATGTGGTGAAGTTACTGATTTGGTGCTGCTGACTGGTGATTTCTCTTCCTGCATGGCACTGTTAATATGTGATGATGCAGGTCATCCTTGTGTGCTACGGAGAAAAGAAAGAGTCTTGTCCAGTATAACCTCAGCAAAGTTTTCATCAAGGCCTCAGTACCGCTTCTGGTTGAATACAGTCTTACAACAGCAGTGCTAATTTGCTGCAATTTTGGGGGGTAATAGCTTTAATCTCCTTCATCACTAAGAAGTGCCCTAATCATAGATTTAAGGAGCTCTCTTGGGAGTATAATAAAACTTCCTGGCTCCATTCTTCACCTCTCACATGGCCAACGGTACCCTATAGGAGGGACAGAGCTGGTGCTCTGGCAAACCAGGAGCAGGGCAGTGTTTGCTGGGGAAGTAACAGTGATATCGCTGCAGCCTGCCAATTGCTGAGAGGAATGGTGAGTATCTGCAGCTAGGAGCGATGAGAGAACCCCAGCAACCTGACAGGAGAAACGAATAGTCCCACAGAATCTGAAATGCTGTCATTTCCAGTGATTTCATTTGGGCTCTTGGCTCTGTCATGCCCATGAAAATATCTACAGGCCTTCACATCATTTTGATTATTTGTGATCTGCCTTTCCTGTAAAGTTCCTGAATAGAGTTTTTCATGGAATGTGAAAGTGGTAACAGAAAAAATAATAATTATGGGTTCTTTCCACTGTATTTTTCAAACTTCAGGCAATGTTTTTCCATTTTGAGGCATGTCATGAATTGCATGCTTTCAGAGCAGTAAAATGGGGAGGATAACCAATCTCCCTCTGACTCAGCTGACTTACTTTTATCCTAACAGGGGCATTTTCTGAAATCTCCGGTATGGTGATGGCTGCACTTTATTCTTCATATTCTTTTATGGTCTTCTCAAGATTTTTTCAGCTGTAACTTTTTGAAACATTCACTTAAAGCATGAATTGTTTATTTGACACCTGTATACAGGAACATTTGGGAGAATATTCTTATGGATGCTGGAAGGTGCATGTTCTTTACCTTGCTGTAATGTATTCTGCCTGATCTGACTGAAGTACCCAGATATATTAAGTTCTACTTTCCTCTGTAAAGGAATATGTGGCTGTTGTGAACTAGTTAGCCCTGCAGCAACCATTTAGGCCAGTGCTGGAAAACAGAATGTATGGGAAAATACTTAACCAGATTCTCTATTTCTTCTATAGTGCAGCTCACGCTGACCACAGTGGGAGCTGCTTCTAATTTCAGCTATATAAAGAGATGATCGTTAGAGTGGTTACATAACGCATTCACATGCAGAGTATGTTGCATCGGCTCAGCTGGATGTGCCTTAACGCAGTCCTTACTTTGGTGCTTGGCTCGCAGGCTCCTCAGTCCTACACGTCTGTGCTAGTTGCTTACAGGAGCTTATAATTCATTGTCAAAATCTTCCTTCCAGGCTGCTCTTGCAAAAGCAGTGCAGTAACACCTTGCCTTCCTCTAACTTTGTGGCAGAATTTACAAGCAAGGTCTTGTCTGCATAGCTGGGAAAAAACATGAATGCTTCTTCGGTAGGGCATGACGTGTGCTTTTGTTGTTTTGTTTTTTTTTTTTCCTTGCTTTTTTTTTGTTTTGTTTTGTTTTGTTTAAAACCAACGTTCATGAGTGTTAATATCCTAAGCAAAACCAGTGGTGCTAAGTTTGCTCTGAAATGCACCCTCTGAGGCCATCCCTGCAGCCACAGCCAGCGCTACCCTTGCCCAGCCCGCCTGTGTGCAGAGAAGTGCCGCCGGCACCTCGTGCTGCTGCCTACCCCAAGGACACACACAGTGCTGTGCTGCCACGATGGGCCCCCAGGTAGCTTCTGCTCAGCGGCTGGATTTTATCACGAGTTAAGGCTTTTTATTGTTTTGAAACCAGGATGTTGAATATTAATGTACCAAGAATGAAGTATGTTAGCTTTTATCACCTTTTCATTTCTTTTTCATTACCGTAGTATAATTGTTGCTTTATTAAAACTTTTTGCAATCAGAAAGTACAGACATTTTCCTTTTTGAAGTCAAATATTATGCAACTACTTCCTAGTGAAGGAAATTGAAGTGAAATCTTGTGGTTAGGTGCTCCCAAAGTACCCAATGTAGTACATAAGTTATGCTCTAAAAAAAAAAAGAGAGAGAGAAAGGAAGAAAGAATGAAAGAAAGATCAAACAAAAGGAAGAAAGGATGAAAGGAAGGGTGAAAGGAAAGTAGGAAAAGAAGAGAAAGAAAGAAGGAAAAAGAAGAAATAGCTTATAGGGTGATGTTGTCGTGTACAGGTAGGCTTTGGGAGGTTCAGAGCAGGTTGTAATTTTAAGAAGACAAAGGCAAAGAAAGCACAAAGAACTTCACTTGCATTTTTTCCGTATTCCAGATAACACGTTCAAGTACCTTTGGGGTACTGAAAAGATGCATGAATTATATAAATTTCACTAATTATTTGGAAATAATTACTACCCAAGCTGCTTTTGTAATTGCGCAGGTAAAACCTAGGCCTACCTCTTAGTCTGTTTTGCGTAGGCTTTTAAATATTGATGACGACGCTACATAAATGGATTAATTATATACTGCAGCACTTTGATTCCCTTTAATGCTACATTTACAAACCACACAAATGGCCCAAATTATGAGATGAAGAATTGGCTGTAGTAGGCTTGAATATTTTTTCCTCATTATTCTGCCTTGAAAAACGTTCCTTTTCCTTTACATTTCAGCACAGCTATATTTTAAAATACCTTGATCTGACAGCGACTAAAAGCAGTTAAGCAAACCACAATTTGACACACAGAATGGATGAAATCTTAATTCATAGCTTTCCTTTTATCCACAGGGTAGTGTGCATGACAATTTATCACCCTGTGTTTTCGAATGACGTTCATTCTGCACTGTGCCTTTCTCATGTTTGCCATGAAGAGGCAGAGGACTGTGACAAACAAACATACCTTCAGCAGAGGGGTTCACACGAAGCCCAGCGGTGGCCAATCCTGCGCTTGCCAGCCAGTTGTACCCTTTTCCTGTTCCTTCCTATTCAAATTGCAGCTTCTCATTCAACAAGTCTGTCTTCGTTTCCCTCCCATAGATGAGATCAGCCTCACAAAACAGGTTCTTCTAACTGTCCTTCACCAGGCGCCGGTGGGAAACCTTTTGTATCGCTTTCATTTGATTTAGGTTTCTGCCTAGCTGAAAATAATAGCAGCTGATTGGTATGAAGGGCACAGATTGCGCAGGTATGAAGGCATGAGGAGCTGAAGTGCTGTTCTGGCAGGATTTCACCTGAAATTTTTTTTGCTGAGTTGTGTTTGGGACTGGAGTTGTCCTGATGACAACCCCTAAAAGCAAGTTCATCTGTTCTTTGCGTTTCCTTTTAAGTTGCACATCTTTTGCTCTGGTTGATTTTCGCACCAAGAAACGATTGTGGTGCCTAAAATCCTCAGGCTACTGTAAAATGGAAGCTCCTTTTTTATGCTGGAAGCTCAGCTTCAGTCTGTCTGGAAGTTCACGTGGCAGTGTTGAGGTTGTACTCTTGACCAAGAGCTCTCTCTTATATTTTTCTCAGTATATGTTGAACAATTTCAATTTCTCTTAATTTTCTCTCATGCTGTATTCAGGCAGTGAGTGTATTTTACTGTAAAAAATTGTCATATTTGGTTTCTTCTGCATCAAAGTGCACCTGTGTGCTTGTTTGTTTCACATTACACTGCTGTTCCAAATGACTACTGCCTTGCCCATGTTGAGTGCCTACATTGGATTTTCTGGGTGTATTTATATGTATATATATGTTTTTTTCACTCTTGGTATCACATTTCAGAGATGCTCTGTGTATGACTGATTAAGGTTAATAGGTGCAATGCATAATCTTTAAAAATAGCTTTCTTGCATAATTGCATATTATGTATTGAGTTTGTAATGTATTAGAAGAGGAAAAATACTGAAAAGTTATGACAGTTATTGTTTCCATATTGAATTCAGAATGTTGTGAAGGCAATTTCCTTGACAGATTCCACTCCAGAGCACTTACTAGTGTATGATTATTATATTTTTGCTTAATCTACCTATGAGATACCCTTTAGAGGCTTGAAATAGAAATAATGACTACTTTATTTTTAAAGATGGCAAAACTTAGCTGAAACAATTTGTTCTTCATAGGGAGTTTGTGAGAGGGGGAAATAGGATAACATAGACTGTATGACTGCAGTCACAAAAACGTTTTATTAGGTCCAAATACAAAACATATACTTTTGAATTGAGTGAAGCCTCCCATTAGATTTTATTAATCTTTAAATCTGGACAAATTCGCAGAATGTGTGTTCAATACCTGGGGAAAAAAAGTAACACATGAAAATTTCAGTCCCTTTCTGTTGTCTCTCGTGCTCCCACATATGAGTGGTTTAGACTTACTAGGCCTTGCTTTGTGAATTCCTGTCTTCCTAGAAAGAGAGCTTGAAGTTGGTACCTTTTGGCAATGGTGGACCTACATGGGGAGACCTTCACTTTTATTTGCAGAGGTTTCTGAGTGAGCATACAAGAATTACTCTCTGGAAGCTGAAGTCCTTGGGTATGTTTGGAGAATATGACCTGCTTTGGATGATTTGTTTGAAAACAAACAAACCTTCAAACTTCTAAGCTAAACACAGAAGTGATTTAGCTTCCATGAGCAGTGTGGGTCAGGGCTGAGCCTTTGGCTGGCACAGGGCTTGTTCTACTCCTGCTGGTGGCTCCGAGGTGCTGGGGTGTAGGGGCTGAGGCCCTCTCCATCCCTGCTGTCCTGCTGGGGCTGTCTCTGTCAGAATCCTGCTTGCTCATGAGCTGGTGGATTCAGCCCAGCTTGGCGGTTTCGTACTAGTCCAGAAA
>PPHD01013848.1:2119-17073 GCA_002909625.1 Bambusicola thoracicus | reverse complement strand
CTTGGTTCTTATGTCTCTGTCTCAGCTGCTTTTGTTCTGGTGGGGTCTGGATAGGTGAGTTCAAACCTGATAGCTTTGGAAAGGAGTAAGAGAAAGGGTGGTGATATAAAAATAAGAAGAAAAATAGACAGATAGATAGATCAATAGATAGATAAATAGATAAGGGGGAAGAAAAGGGGGGGAAAAGAAGAAAAAAAGGAAAAAGAAAGATGAAAAAAGGAGGAAAAAAAAAAAGGAAAATAAGAGGAAGCAATGTATGCTTCTCCCACCACCACAAACTCCTGGCTGATGCTGAAGGGGGATCCCAGTGGCAGTGATCCCTCCTGGTCTGCTCCCCCCACTCCCTTCCTGTTCCCCCATGTCCTGCAGCCCATATGGGCCACCCTGAGTCCACCCCACAGCCTTTGCATTGCTCACAGTGACAACTCACACCCCCTGTAGCGCTGCCAGGAGGGACGGGCAGTGAAATAGCCCTCCCCACAAGGTCCATCCTCTATGCTACAATTTTTGTTTCTGATTCTTTGCGTTGTTCCTTGCTTCCCCTTTCCTCTCCACATCAAATGCGATGAAAGGCTGAGAATGAAGCCAAACAAGTGAATTTTGTGGCCTTGCCCACACGAGGTCATGAGATTTTGCAAGAGACCATGGGCTGGAATGCCTCGAGCCCTCATCGTCAGCGCCGCTCTTTGATTCCCCAGACATCCTGCAACTTCCATAGCAAGCAGGGAGCGGGGAGCTGGCCCTGCTCTGACGCGGTGCTTGGGAGAAGGTGCGGGAGCAGTGGCAGCACTGGTTGGGCCAGATGGAGGCTGACTCCGTCCCTCTGTCTGGAAACGAAGCAAATGCCTCTGCTCTCACTATCAGCTCCACGCATCACATGATTCATGCTCGAGGAGTCCCAGAATTACAGCTGTAAGGCACATTGTGTTTAGGGTCACTGAAATCATTCTGTCATAAAAGAGCCGTCGTCGTGGGTGCGCTGGGTAAGAAACAGCAGAAGGGCTGGATGGGCCAGGCGCCCAGCCATCTTGTGCAAGCAGGACGCGTGCAACTGTTTCCTCACTCCCAGCCTGGGTATTTCAAAGCGCCGAGCTGGGAGCAGCTGCCCTGACCCCTGGGGACACAAGTGCTGGGTGCCCACCTCTCCATGACACGCTGCAGGGATTGCAGCCAGCCTTCCCCTTCCTTACTAAAATGCATAAACGTTCATTTGTTTCTGAATTATCCCGAGCTCACGTGACTCAATTAAGGCTGTGTGCAGTGTTTCACCTCCTCACTGCTGTTCTTCCGTGGACAGCAGGGGCTGAGGCTGCAGGAAGCCCCAGTGCATCGCCCTGTTAGGTCCCTCTGGCATTTGCAGGTGTTCTCAACTCAGGCCCAGCTTGGCCAAACGATTTAGTTACCAAACAAACACAATGCTTGCCGGCTCCTGTGTGTCACGGCCCGTACAGGATCCTGGAAGGCGGTCGGTGAAGCGAGGGGGAGGGAACCTCAGAAAAATTTATTGCAATCGAAAGCAAAAAAAGATCCTGCTCCTCCGCTTTCCCACTGCCAGCTATTCCCTGCCAGCGCCGCTGGGCCAGCTGCGTGCAGGGGAGTGTGGGCACCGAGGGCTGTCACTGGGATGCCTCTTTTCTCACTTTTCTGCTGAATGTGGGGGAATAAGGACTTTTTTTTTCCACCCGAAGTGATCAAAAAAGACGGGTTGGTGTCAATCCGACTCTTCCCTGCAGCACATGCAGGCAATGGACGCAAGCTGGGGTTGTTGGTACGGTTCAGTTTATTATTTCACCAGGTATAATTGCTGTTAGTCATACAGTCATGCTTACAGTTAACCACTTTCCAAATTCATCCTGGGGACACCTCTCCTAAATTATTTCCATGCTGGTCATTTGCCATTTATTTCCTTCTCCTCTGTTTTCTGTCTCAACAAGTTTTTAATCTATGACAGCGCTTTATCTCCCAACCCCATGATTATAAAATTTCCTTCAGAGACTCTACTGAAGGGCTTTATCAAAAGCCCTTTGAACCTCTCCATAAATTAGAATCTCTGTTCTCCTTTCCCTACTATTTTGTTAACTCTTTCAGGGGGTCGTGGGGATAAGGAAGCTTTAATTCACCGTGAGTAGGGCCAGATTCCGCTCTCTCTTCCTGTACTCCCGGTGGTTAACCTACCTCACTCTTTTGGCATTATTCTCTCTTTTTATCTCACCTCTCTCATCCTCCATGACACATCCCAATCCCTGGCCTTGGGATCATGTGTTGGTGCTCCCCTGATGGGGGTACGGCCTTGATGGAGCTCACAGCTCACCCCTTCTCTACCCAGCACCAAAAATGGATGAGGTGGAGCAGACCCTGCCGATGCCCATGGGCATGTGACACCGTGTTGGGTTTTTTTCTGGAAACAGACTCTTTACTCTCAGAAGTGTTTGGCATTCTCTGATGGCTGCAGCAATCTTGTCTCAGTATTTCTCCGCTTGCTGCTCTCTGGCTCCTTTCTAACTTCTCAGACTGACATGAGGTGGTCCTTGTGCTTGCTGATAGGAACAAAGCAAAAGGGTGGGTGGTGGCAACCCTGTCTGAAGGATAGCGCGTTGTACTGACACTCTGCAGACTCAGATTATTTCTCCCTGTCTCTGCTCTTGACCAGATAGGTAACCCAGGGTGAGTCAGTTCAATTCTCTTTAACCCTCCTATTTTCCCTCCCACACTCTTTCTGTCTCAGCAGCTTAGATTTTAATATATCTAGTGCAGGAAATTGTCTCTCACTGTGTATTTGCACGGTGCCTTTTGCAATCAGATCCTGGAGGAAAAATCATAAGTCAACACTGTAGTCTCTTCCTTGAATATCCGAATCTCCTTTCCTTCTTTGATTGATTCTTTCCTGTGACTTCTTCTCTGGCTGCATGTGGATAATGCACTATCAGTCCCTTTTCTTATGACAGCTGCTAAGAAAAGGAGATCTAAGTGCTTTTGCCTTGCCCCTCCACCCCCTACCCCCAGTACCTCAAATAGAAGCAGTGGTTTCAGTCAAAGTTGACTAAAGGGTGGAAGTTCCCTAAGACTTCTGTGAAAATTGATGACAGTAGGACAGATGAGCCCAGCAGTGAATCCCACCAAGGTGGTATTACAGCAAGCACACATTTCTGCTCCGATGTTCAAGGATCCACATGGGGGACGGCACCCAGAAAGGGCCGTCATGGGTGTCACTGGGGTCCATGTGCTATGGGATGCTAGAGAAGCTGCTCTGAGGGTCTTGCACAGAATCCTGAGTGGTGAATGAGGAACACACCTTAGCCTGAGCCTTAGCACTGTATAGTTTAAAGGAGCAATCAGCCATGGCAACCAGGCTGGGTTTGTTCTGTTCTGGTTCTTGTGGCACTGTATGCTCCCTGTGACGGAGGTGTCTGGGGGCACTCGATGTCCCACAGAGCTGTTTGGGAACACCTGCCTTCCGCTCACTCATTGCCCACACACTGAGCTCTGGGGCAGAAGTGGGGGAAGACATTACCTGCTTTCTTTTCCCCCTCTAGGTGTCTCTTCATTGAATGTGCAGAACGGTTGGGATTTGGGGCAGTCGCACGCCCTGTTATCAGAAGAGCATAACAAACCACCAGTTTTGGATGCCCTGATTTTCTCTGAGTGGGTGGTTTAGAATATGATGGAGTTGACTTTCTGGAGTGCCTCAAAATCCTTCCACCAAATATTTGGCTGCTCAGCAGTCCTGAATACTGAAACCCTTAGGGCATTTCTGAGTTGGGAGTGTGGAAAATGAGGAACCTTGAATGAACAGACTCGCAAAAATTAGAGGTTCCTCTGTGCTGTGCCTCAGTTTACTCATAAGTAAATTGGGCAAAGTAACCCTTGGGTTCCTGCCTCAGGGGGCCCCGAGTCAAAATTCTTCATGCTTCAAAGTCCTTAAGGCACTTGAATGAAAGACTCTGGTCCCAGTAATTACAGAGCGTTGTGCTTCCCTGTGAGATAGGGAAACGTTTGCCAGGCAAGGTTTTGAAAAGAAAATCAACGTTGCGCTGCCAAATCCTCCGAGGGAAAATGGAAGATTTACTGTGTGAGCGTCAAAATCAGCTGTTGTCATTTAAGGCCATTGCTAATGGATTTGTGGCCAGGCTGTATTTGCACAAACCCAGCTAGCAGGAGGTGGGAGCACAGCGCACTGGTCGTGGGGCAGAGATTTGCATAGGGGATGGTTCCAAGGGAGTGCCTGCCCAGCAGAGCCATGCTGCTCACTTCCCTAAGCTGAGTTTTTGGCTTAGTTCCTTGAAAAACATCTTCTCAGATAGAGAGAAAGGAGGTCAGCTGTGACAGAGGATGTTTTGCCTGTCTCCCTTAGGAGTCGGTTATGGATTTAACACAAGATTTCCTTAAAGCCCTGGGAAAAAAGGCAAGCTCGAAATTGTAGGTCAGAGCTGTGATTCACCCCTTGGCTTCTCCTTCATTTCAGGAGGGAGGGAAGTCATTGGGGTCAGGCCTGGGTTGAGCAAGGGGTGTCCCCACTCCATGTGGCTGCAGTGCAGGAAGGAGGAGGGCTGCCCCATCCCACCACTCTCCTCCCAGCTGAAGGGCGAGATGTTGCCCTCATAAGCCACCTTCACCCCCTTGTGCTGTGCCTGACTCTGGAGACACAGCAGAGAGGAGCACAGCCCATCCAGTGCTGTCACTCTTTCCCAGGCAAAGCCATGAAATGCCTCAGGCCCTCCCATGCTCGGCTGTAGGAAAAGTTACAAGACCCCTCAATGCTGAAACCTCTTTGAGAAGTGCCACTCAGGAGCGTTGCGCATCAAGGAAGGTGTCGGCACGAGATGATAAATGATGAGGTGCCTGCGTTGTTGCTAAAGGGCCCATTAAAAACGAGACACCTTTGAATTCACAGAGTAATAACAGGCATGGGGTATGGGTTATTGGCCTCTTTTTCAGCAGAGAAATGATAAATGCTTCTGTGGAAAGAAGTGCCACACCTCCTCAAACAAGACACCCTTCCCTCTCCCATCAAAATTCCTAGGTCAGAGGAAAGGGTTTGATTTCACTGCTAACACTCAGCCTCAAGAAGTATGTGCTAGGTGCGAAAGCCACCTGTTCTCAGCACAAACCTGGCAGGGAAAACGTGCAAAGCGCGAGGGCTGCGAGGCAATTTACCTGTCACTCATCCTCCTGGGAACTTGGGAGTGATGTGTGCACTCAGATGTGTGTGTGCAAGGCACGCACATGCCCCTGGGAAAGCTGTCACTTCGGGGGAAAATACAGACAACTCCTTTCACCGTTTCCTTTCTTTATGACAAAGAAATCCAGCTGCTTCACTGCAGAAAGGGCAACCGAAAAGGCAGGGGGCTATTTTGTGCCCATCGCATACAGAATCACAGAATGGCCCGGGTTGGAAGGGACCTCAAGGAGCATGAATCTCCAAGTCCCCATCACAGGCAGGGCCACCAACTTCCACATTTATTACCAGACCAGGCTGCCCAGGGCTGCACCCAACCTGGCCTTGAACACCTCCAGGGGCGGGGTATCTACAACCTCTCTGGGCAGCAGTCTCCTTGCTCAGCCCTTGGAGGTCCCATTGCCAATGACTGTGCGCAATGCTCGTCTCTGCCTCTTTTGATCTTTGTATGCTTTGGGCTCGACCTGAAGTCTGGAAGAAATTGATGGGAGCCTTTCTCTCCCTCTCAGTGGGTATTAGCTTAGGGACTTATTAATTGATTTTTAGCTTTGTTGACTGTGCCCGTATCGTGGACTTGATGTACAACATGAAAATTTAATGAAATATTAAAATAGGATATTTGTTGACAAGAGTGACCCTGTGTGTCATGCAAGAAAAACTGCACATTCTGAAGTGTCTTCTGAGTGTCCTCAACTTCTTCCAAATCTGACGTTTCCCAGCCATGTGCTCCATCTAGGGTAGTATGGTTAGGTTGCGGTTGGACTTGATCATCTTTAAGGTCTTTTCCAACCTGAGCAATTCTATGATTCTGTGATTCTGTGATCTTCAGGACTTCTTTGACTGGACTTCTTTATTTGATCACAGCAGGTCTTGATTAGGCATATAAAATGTCTGATGTTTCTGAGCACACCCTTTTCCATGCTGGGAAATTATGCTTAGGCAGAGCACATCCACGTTTCCCAGCCATTGAATATATGAAAACAGGCTGTGCCTTGGGGACATGCAGCACACCTAGCACTGCTGACGTGCCTCAGGTGTGCGGTGTGTGCTCTGCAGTGGGGAGCAGCACTACCAGGGGCAGGACAGGCTCCTTCCTGTTCCCATCTGGGAAATCCACGTTGGGAAGAAGTGCATCTCTACCAGGAGGAAACCAAATGCAGACCTTGGTGAAGGAAGGTGGGGGGTGGGTTGTCCCACTAGAGATCTCTCACCGAACAAAGCCTGCTGTCAGCAACCACCTCTGGTATGAACTCGAGCATCTCCAGTCATCCCAGCACACTGTCAAAGAGACAGCAACCATATTGTGTAAAGCAATGACATGTAAGGACGAGAGCCTGAACTTGATTTTGTGGTTCCTCCTAGATCTCCAAACACGGGCATAATACATGCACTGCCTAAAATTCCAGCCAGTGATGGCTGTGTAAGTGCCTGCATGGAGAGAGGGATGCACTGCAGTACCTAACCCTGCGTGGTGATGCAACTGTATGCTTCACTTTAAACCATAGAACAGAATCATAGAATTGTTTAAATTGGAAGGGAGGATTAAAAGCCAACACCCCTGCAATGAACAGGGACACCTACAGCTCCATCAAGTGCTCAGAGCCCCATCCTTGACCCTGACCTTGAATGTCAGCCCCTCAGAGTGGCTGGAAAAGGCGTGATTCAGCATAGGATTTTATTCCATCCTCTTCTTCACCCCACCAATTCCAAAGAACATCTCTCCCTGAGAGGCTTTTCCTCCACAAAGGAGTCCTGTGCAGATTGCTGAGCCTAAGCATTCATGCTGCAGATTATAAAGCAGCCACATCCCTGCTCTGCTGCCCTCTGCACTGTTATCTGAGCATTGACTCTCACCTTTGTTTTGCTTGTTGTGCAATGGAAAAACAAAAATCTCCCCAAACCATTTTCTGAAAGTTGCCGAAGGATATTCTTGGCCTCATTGCTTCCTGCGGTGTATTCATTGGCAGAATCCTCCCAGTGAGCCTCAGCTTCCAGAAGGAGATGCAGCAGAGAGAGTCACCTCTGGTCTTTCCAGGCTACAGAGGGTTTAACTCCATCCCCTTTGCCCACCTCCCTTCCTGATATCCTCATCCATTTTCTTCACTGACGTGAGTCTTACTATGAAAGAGGAGATTATCTCATGATTACTGTACATTAACGACATGCACTGTAGGTGAAATGGTGAGTTATTGACTCTTCGTGTACCCTACAGAAGTCTCATTGAGTTGCACATCTATTTCTCATGCCAGAGAATCAAAACTCACCTATTAAGAGGAAGCAAGCTGCAAAATCTATCTCTGGGCATCTGAAGAAGCCTGAAGAGATTTTTCAGAAGTGCTGAACCCTTAGAGGTTCCCAAAGATCTTAGAGGAATCTCGAGTGCTTGCCTCTGGCCATAACCCGAGCCCAGAGCTTAGGGCTGTGGCCATGAGCAGAGGGACCTGTTTGCAAATCCTGGTGCTTGCCTCACTTGGGACAGGTTTTCTACACTTTCCTAGCCCCCGGGGAGGTGAGTCCTCCCATCAGGCATTCCTGGTCTTCTCTGTTGAAACCTTTTGACTTTATGTCATTGGGAAATCAGCATTGGAATGGGCCTCAGAAGAGGCATGGGGGGAGAAACGAGAAAACTTCTCTTGCGTGTGTGAGGGGGAATGGGTGGTTTTGGCTCAGCTGCCTAGAGTGGCAAAGGTGTCACAGCTGGAGACCATGAGCAGAACATGGCACTATCAAACTTCAGGTACAGATGCCTATTAGAAAAGCTTAGGACTTGGCAGTCACTCTGTGCATGGCATCCTGTGTCTGTGCATCCCATGTCCGAGAACTTCACTGCTCTGTCCTAGAGAATGTGGGCACCATGGTATCCATTGAGAGAGCTCGTCCTACACTGCAGCACCATGCCACCTTTATATCTGGCTCATTAATGTACCCAGACTGGAAGAGAACACACTCTGGCCCTGTTTGGATGATGAGATGCTGGGCTGTGCACTTGCTTAAAAGATGTTCTGGGGTAAGGGCTATCAAAATTCATTCCACCTCTCTCTAAAGGGTACAGGACCCTCAACTATGTCCCCATTGCCCTCAGGCTGAGTGGTGGGACCCAACCCTTCACCCAGGAGTGCTGAACATGGGGCTGAGTGGCCCCGGCTCCGCCAGACGCCACACTTGAGAGCTGGATTTGAGGAGGGTTTTCAGCAGACACTAGGAGGTGGCAACAGGCTCTTGGTGGGGAGATGGAGAATGCAGCCTTTGTCCTCTCCACAGATGAAGATGGCAGCCAGGTCTAGACAGATTCCAGAGGCATCTGGACAGCCTCTGTCATCGAGGTGGGATCGCTGTGAGAAGCACATAAGGGGGGTTATCTCCCCTCTGCCTTCTTACTGGGAGGGGCCAGCTGAGGTTTAGGGGAAGCTGGCAGCTGCACAGGTATAGCGGGGAGGCTGTGGGGTCGTGGCTGCGTAGCACTCATCACAATTCAAGTGCCAAGAAGGGGCTTGCAGGGGCTGCTGTGATGTTTGTCTTCCTGAGGCAGTGGGAGGCTGGGAGACTGTCATCGTCAGATCTCTCTCCACTTCATTCCATGCCATTAGGAAAAGGGGAGAGGGAATAAGAATCAGGAGAGGAAAAGAAAAGAAAAGGAAAAAAAAGGAGAAGAATCAACAAAAACAACAGAGTGGACCTGCTGGCTTCCCCAGACTATGCGGCACCACTGGTCATTTCTGTAGGCTATAGGGGTTGTCAGAGTGAGCTGTAAGGACAGGTGTAAATCTGTCCTGTCATTTCACCCTTCTAGCATCTTCTCACCTGAAGGGCTACCATTTATTGCAGAGAGCAAGCAAATAAACCCAGCCATCGCTTTGACTCAGAGAGGGGCATGAAAAGACGCCGAAAAACCACCGTTCTCTGCTTTCCCCTCGGAGCAGGGCTTTTACAGCCAGCCTGAAAGCACCCCGCTCCAACTGTTTGTCAAAGCAAAGCAAATAAGGGCTGTTGCGGCTCAGACCAAAATCCACTTGTTAGCAGTTTGATTTTTAACTGTCATTCTCAGCAGAGAGGGCCGCAGGGCAGGAGGCTGGCCGCAGCCCAGGGCAATAGGGGCTGCTGATCTGCCAGCGCTCGGCAGCTTCCAGCATGGGGACATCTAAGAAAAAGTGGGTGTCAGGGGGGTCACAACCCCTGGCCGTGTTTTTTCTGCAGGCAGGTCTCTTGGCTCAGCTCCTTCTCCCCTTCCTTTGCCAGTCGTGCTGGGGATTTTTGTCTTCCAGTCTGGAGCGAGGCTTTTCTGTCCCGCTTTAAGAAGCCATCCTCAGCGTCAGTCTCCCCATGGTTTTCATTAAGGAGGGGATGGTGTGTTTCACATCAAAAACAACTTTAATCTCAACTGAGTTCTGAAAGCTAAAGGTTTGCAGTTTTCTTCGGCCACCTTTGATTATTACTTCTTCTGTTTCCCAACTCGATATTATAGATCTTCCCTCCTGGCTGAGGTCCTTAATGGCCCCGTCCGGCCCCGCTCCCCCAAGTACCCATTCTGTGGATGTAGCAAACTCTAATTAATTATAACTTATCTCATGACTTGTCAGCATCACATGTTTGATCCTGTTTAGAAACCATATTCCCAGGGGACGGAAAGACTCAGGAGTAGGTTGATGCTACTCAACAATGATTTAATGGACGCATTAATGCCGAGACAGATAACTGTGTAGCCATGTTAAGTAATACATCAAGAATCCTTCCAAAGAGGCAACTTTACAGGTCACTGCAGAACTGCTAACTGATATTAACCCGCTTTGCATTGTGCTGCGCATACGGGCGCTGGGAGTTCACACACTTTCTATTGTTGCTGAGGGCGTTTTTTGTTTCTTTTTCTTTTTTCTTTTTCTTTTTTTTTTATCCCGAGCAACCTCTTCCCATTCCCCCCTGGAAGCGCCGGAGATATTAGACGCCTAATGACAGTGTTTCACACGCGGGGGTGGGGTGAGGAGGACAGCAGGCTTGTTAAAGGGGCTGATTTTAAGCACGCCCAATTACCGGCCCGAGGCGAGCTGCTGACCGGCCGGCCGCGGGGCTGCCCCGGGTGTCTCCGGCCCCGCGGGTGACTCCAGCCGGGCAGCAGAGCCCTGGGAAGGCGGCGGATCTCCGGGGCGCGGCGTGGATGCGTTCCGCTCTCTTCCCCACCAAAAAGCTGCGGGAACGGGAAGCGGAGGGTTTGTCGGTCTCGGCCGTCCGTCCTCTCGGCTGTCCCAGCACCAATTGTAAGCTGGGAGACCCAGCCGGGGGAGTTCCCGTGGGCTGAGGGCTCCCCCTCTCTGCTCTCCGGCAACGCTCCGGGGGGTGGGGAGAGGTGCGGCCGGAGGGAAGAGGTGCCGGGGGTACTTTCGGCTCGGTGCTCGAGGCGTTTCCCCCTTAAAGAATCCACCTCGGCGGCCGAGAGAAGCTGCTCCCGGCTCCCCCGTTCCTTTCCATCTCTTTTTGTTTTTTCCCCCTTCTTTCCCCTTCCTGCCAACCGAGAACCTTCGGGGCAGGCTGCGGAGGGAGTGCGGCTGCTTGGGAATTCACCTTGCTGAGAGCGAAGGGAAACTCCCCGTCTGCCTCCTTCCAGCGGGGCTGACAACCCGGCAGGGCCCCGCTCACCCCCGCCCGAGGAGGCACCGGCTGGCAGAACGCGGCCGTGCAGCAGCCGCCGCCAGTCCTCCCCGTCCAAGAATGCGGGGCCCGGCTCCTGCGGGGCGGGGGTCAGCCCGAGGAGGCAGCGCGGAGGCCGAGCCCTTAGCTACGAGCACGGGGGAGGCTGCGGGGGGGGCTCTTGGCCTCCCGGCGCGGAGAGCGGCCTCCCCCGCCCCCCATCGGGCTGGGGCCGGTTGCTTTTCATTTGGGTCCAGGACCGGCGTCTCCCGGCCGCGGGGCGTGTGCGGAAGGAGGTGGGCTTCGCGCAGGTTGTGAGGGGCTGGTGGTGTGCCACCGCTGATTACACGCTCTCCCCTAAAGATGGTATCCGACATGAGATAATGAGGCTCCGTGACCGGCCCCAGGTTCCCTTTAAGTTTTCCCATGGACTCGAGCTGTCGCCAGTTCACAAAACGGCAGTGTAAGACAGCACCACGCTACTCAGATCCAATTTACGGCGCACAAAAGCTGATCCCCAAATCCCCACTAACAAACCGGGACCCGCAGACAATTCCGATAATGTTTAGTTTTTATTCATTTCTCGACTAATTAACTGGAATCCCACCTCCCCCCCCACACACACACACCGCCCCCCCCTTAACAGTGCCCAATTAATCCGCAATGTATGTCAAAGGTCTGGAACCCACTGTAAACTGCTGAACCTTTGCAAAGATTTGTGTGTCTCTATATTGATCTGATTAAGACCGGGGTGCTTTTCCCTCGCCGTTACTGAGCGTACAGTAGTAAGAAAATGTGGCTTTCCTTTTTCCACCTTTTGAGAAAGCTTCGCCTTCCCGATCTCTAATAGGATTTCTCCGAGTCGCCTCCCAGCCTCCCTTTGGTGTTCGCGAAAAGCCTCGCTCCGTCTCTCTCTCTTTTTTTTTCTTTCCTTAGGGACTCCAAAGGGAATCCAAGCGAAATGAAGCGATCCGCGAGGCAGGCGGGGAGCGCGCGTTGTGGAGGGGATTGAGAGCAAATCTGTATGCTCTGTGAAACGTCCCGTGCTGGAAAACAAACAGCACCGGGGCGGAGGGGTGAGAGGGAGGGTGGCTGCGGAAGGGGCTCAGCCTTCGGGGGCGACTCCTGCGGCCGCCGGGCGCGGGGCGATGGCTGCCGTTCGGGGATGGCTCCGCGCTCCGCTCCGACGCTGGGGCCGGGCAGCTCGTTTCTCATCTTCGGAGGGAGCGAATATAAAAGAGGAATTTATTAGCTTTCAGGCCATCCGAGGAATAAACATCGATTTTATTGACCTAATTATGGGCCAAATGACTCCCTCCATCGATCACGTAAAATACTTCATTTGGAGAAAAACAGGCGCGGGCGCCCGGAGGCGGGGAGAGCGGGTGGATGTGCCGCGAAAGGGAAAGAAAAGCAAAAGCCAGAAAATGTATGGAGAGGTTTTAATGCAGTTAACGGTGCCCGTCGCGCTGCAGCGAGAGCCCCGTCTCCCAGACGTTGCAGTGCGGATGTTTTGCAAACTTAAAGCTTTTATGTCGAATTCCAATCCGGCCGGTCAATTTGGCTAAAATAGCATTAAACAAATGGACAGCGGTTTATTTATATTCCGCCCGCCTTATTTTATAGACGGAGAAGAGTTATTTGAAATGTATTTTACAAGCACAAGACAACACGTCGTTTCGGACCGAGAGCGCCGATTTCTCGTAATTAGAGTAGACCCAACACTAATAAAGCAGCGAACAGGCTTTTATCTGGGCTCAAACCCTGCTACTGTCCGTAGCGCTTTCCTGCGGGCTGGGATTGCAGATTCGTTGGCGAGGGAGGGAGCGCACCTGAAGGCACCTGTCCGGGGCTCTGGGCTGCTTCCCTGCTCTTGCCAGGGCGGGCAGCGCTCATGAAAAGCAAGGTTTTAAGTTTTTCTTGCTGGCCGGTGACAGCGAGACCTGCCTTTGGATTTATTTGCTTGAGAATTAGCGGGGGGGGTGGGCTCTGTATTTCGGGGGAGGGGGTGGCGCAGGACAAGACGCAGTTTTGGCAGGACGTTTGCTCCCTTCTTATGTCACTTGAGATATTAGTTCTCACCCACCTTCCTCCAGCCCTAAGTGCAAGGGGCTCTGGCGGATACTTTCAGCACAGCTGTTCCACAAAGCTCGATCTTTCCCTTTCCAGCTTTTAAACTCCGCTCCGCGTTTCTCTCTCCCCAACGCGTTATTACTCCCTCGAGACGAGCTTCGGAGCTCAGGGACTTCCTCCCTACCCCCTGCAGCAAAGCGTGACGGCCGAACTCCTATTGCCTGCAGCCGAACTCCCCGAGTCCCTCGGTCCCATAACCCGGTGCAAAAACGCCGGGGCCGGGCCGGCGCCGCACCGTGCCCGCACCAACCTCTGCTACCCCGACAGCGCTTGGGAGGGCCCGGGGCCGCCCGCAGGTGAACGCGGGTCCCGCAGGTGACAGCGGGCGGTGGCTGCGCCATCCGGTGGCCGCGGCCCCGAGCAGCCCCCAGCACCCTCTCCCGCAACTCGGTTCTGCCGGGCGCGCTCCCTCCTCCCTGCAGATAGGGCTTTATGCAGAACATCTGGAAGGGAAGGCGAAATAAACGACAACGCTTTTACACCACTTCCTACTTAACTTTTCTTTTTATGTGGCTGCTCTGGATTTTCCGACGCTTTGTACCGCTTCAATCTTGTTTGGATGTTTGTACATGTAATACTCTGCCCACTTCAGCTCTTTGGGACGGGCTTTTCTTCTATTTTCTTCCTTCCACCCCCCTCTCGTCCCCCCTCCACATCGCAGTGCGCACGGTCTTTCGCAGTCCGCTCTGCTCACTTGGCTGCCGGGGAAGGACGGTGAGGGGCTGTGAGGACTGTGCCTCCCATAACCTGACCCCCCCACCATCCCCCCCCCGGGTCAGGGCGAGCGGCTCCGCGAGCGGCGGGCACCAACCGCTCCCGTGCTTTGCAGGAGGTGAGCTGCCCGCACGGCGCTCCCACCGATTCGCTCCCAAAGCCCCTCATTCTCCTGCCACCCTCTCGGCCTCTTGTCTCCACCGAACGGAATTTTTCCTGACCTCGGATCGAGACAATTGTCCTAATGGTATTTAAAGAAAGCGTGGATTAAGCATACGTGAATGCTTTCTCCGTTATTTAAACTGGATCATCCGAAGCGACCGTGCCCGGTCTCGCTAACGAGGCAGGGGCTGTTCGGGGGGCCGCTCCCACGGCCCCCGAGGTGCTTCGTGAACCCGAACGCTCTCGACGAACTGGGAAACGTATTCCCAGCTGCATTTGAGCTCCCAGATCCCCCCTAAGTCGGGCATCAAAGTCGTGAGAAAGCACTTCTCCCAAGCGGGAGCGCGTACCCAGCAGCCTGCGGTGATGCCCACTGTCCCCGCGTGCCGTCCCAACCCACCTCCCGTGTCACCGCAACACTTCACACCGCCGCCGCTTTCCTAGACCGGAGCTATTGAATTTTCCTTTTAGTCCCTGCCCTTACGGAAGCGGCTGCAGTAACAGGTGAGCGGAGGGGAGGAGATTCGGGGCCGGGGGCTGCAGGCACAGAGCCGCCCGGGTGTGCACTGAGCGACGTGGGGAGCCCGGCGAGGTGCGAGTGGGGCCCGGAGAGAGAAGCGGCCCCTTCCCCTCTCCTCCCCGCGGGATGCGGCGAGGGAGAGGATCCTCTCCGGGATGAGAAGCGAGAGCTGTACAAATATTGTTTACACCTGCGACGCGAAGCTGGCTGCACTCGGCTTTAATTGGAAATCTTTTCCGTATGCCCCAACTCTCAGATCATCTGGGTTTAATAAGCGTTCACAACACCCCCGCTGATCCGGAGAAGCGCCGGGGTAGGAGTCGGCTGTGCCCGCGCTTCTGGATCCCGGCAGAGGACACAGCGGCGGGAGAGCGTGGCCTGCGACGTGCTGCGGGTCCGGGGAGGGTGGGGTGACGGGGAGAGCCATCAGGTGGGGGCTGCAAAGCGCACGTATGTCCGCGCACACCTACAGAAAAGCGAGGAGCGAGCGCGAGATCGAAAGCAGAGCCTCCTTTCTGCAGCCACGTGTGCCATTAAAAGCAAATCATTCAAAGTCGTTTTGAACTATAAAAGCATAAGATCTTTCCCCTTCTGTTACTTTATTTTACGTTTTTTTTTTGGGGGGGGGGG
>PPHD01013846.1:0-17075 GCA_002909625.1 Bambusicola thoracicus | reverse complement strand
GGGATGGCCCCCACCTCCCCACCACTACAGCTCAGCGACCCCCCCGTGCCTCTCCCTCCATCCTGAGCTGCCCAGGACATTCCCCAGTTGCACAGGACCTTCCAGCCCCGCACCCAGCAGGAGGACAGAGCCACAGAGCCAAAATCCACCCGGCTACTTTTTTCCACCACTATCTCTCTGCAGTATCTCACCTACCTGGGGGGTCATTACAACCACTCCCATCATATTCCAGAATGGCCCCCTCTGCGGGCCTGAGCGGGGGATGTTGGGGCTCTCAGCCCCCTGGGGGGCTGTGGGCAGGGGGAAGTTGGGCACTGCACAGGGGAATGCTCAATGTTGTGGAGCTGCATGGACAGCCCCATCCTGCCCTGCCCTGGGGAAACACAGCCTGACTCACAGCAGTGCTGGGCAGACCTCCACCTCAGCAGAAGCAGCGACCCGGCCAGCTCAGAGAGCACCCAGGAATGTGGCACCTCCCAGGGCGGTAGGAACCAGGCTGAGCTGTGCCACCCTGGGCATGGCAGTGCAGCAACGCCCACACCGGCCCTGCACAGAGCCCATCAGCACCAAATCCCCCTGAGGAGGGCAGAGGTGGGGAGGGTCTGTCTGTCCCCACAGCCCACCCTGGGCAGGACAAGGAGCAGTGTCATTGCTAACAGCTGTCCCCACAGCTCCGCCAGCTGCTGGCAGGCGTGTAGTGCTGCATGCAGGCAGCTCAGACCACACACACAGACACGTGTGTGCACAGCTCATTGGGCACACAGCACATACGCAGCTCAGGCTGTGCACATGCATGTATGTGCTTACGAAGCGTGGCTTGCACGCTCACACACGTGCCCAGCTGGCATGGCACACACACACACACACGTGCCAGCAGCCTGCCTGCACAGCCTGACACAGCAATCCTGCCGCCAGCACCAGGTGCTGCAGGGGAATCCCCAGCACTGCCATGCCCACACTTTGTGTCCTGCATATGGTGGAGCAGCAGCTCCTGGGACAGCACGGCTGCAGTTCTGGGGGGCTTCAGTGGGAAGAGCTGGGGCCAGAGCTGTCACTGCAGGGCTCGGGGCACAAGAGGAGCCGAGCTGTGGCCGAGGATGGAGTGGGAGGTGAGAGGCAGCTCCAGCACAGTGTGACGGGCACTCAGGCACCCATCCCAGCTTCCCACATCGCCTCCACTCCCCACCCTCAGCACTGGACCCTCCAGAGTGAGGATCTGGTGGCCACCAGCCAGGCTCAGCCCCCAGCCACAGAGCCAGGCTTGGGCAGAACGAGGCTACGGACCATGTCCAGTCACAGGACGTCCCTCGGGAGCCAGCAATTGTTCCCGGTGGCAGAACAATGCCCGGAGAGCTGCCAGGGCACCACGGGCTGCTCCACACCACCTGGCCCAGGAGCCTCCTCCACCTGCCCTGCAGTGCCCAGCCCCAAGTGGGGTCCCCGGCCCCCGGTGCCCACCTGGCTCCATACTCATCCCTGGCAGTGCTGGGTGCTGCAGCACATCATGGCACGGCTCAGCTCTCGGGGTTGCTCAGAGCCCAGAGCAAAGCAGCCATCCCTTATGCCCCACCTCCATGCTCCCTGCGTGCTGTGTCCAGCAGCACCAGCCCCTGGAGGGAGGGGACATGGGGGTCACGCTCAGATGAAGCTGTGACAGGGACACGGTCACTTGCACCAGCCTCTGTCCTGTGGAGGATTTAAAGCCCTGCCTGTACTCGATGTGGCCCTGACACTGCTACCCCTGCATCATGCGGGTGCTGTCGCTGCTGCTGCTACTGGGGCTCTGCTGCCTCTGGGCCCGGCTGGTGGCTGCAGGTGAGCGTGGGATGGGGCTATGGGGAGGGCCTGGGATGCTCTGTCCCCACAGCAGAGAACAGTGTACCCCAGGGTTAGGGTCCTCCTATCTCTCCCCAGGGTTCACCTAGCCCCTGTTTGGACCTGGACCAAGGACCCCACTTGTGCAGTCTCATGCCAGGTAGCTGGGCAGCCGGACATGGACTCATCCATCGACTGCAGAGCGAGAACCCATCATCCCCCATCCCAAATCCACCCCTCAACGCTCAGCTCAGAACTGGGCATGGGGGTCTCTGTGCTTTTTCCTTGCTATTAAATCCCATCTGCAATGAGCTCTGTTGGTTCCTGTGGTGTCAGTCTCCTGCTGAACCCTTGTTGGACCTCCAACCCCCGTGGGAGGGAAGTGCCATGGCAGACAGTTGGTCCTGGGGTCAGCACACACATCCTGCCTGCAGCCCTCACGCCAGGCTGCTCACCCAGGCTATGACGTGCCAGGGGCATCTCTGGGTCTGTGGAAGAAGCTGGGAATGGTACCTCCATGCAAGCTCCCAGATGGCTTGGAGATGCCAGGCACTGTGACAAGGGACAGCTCGTTGTGTTGAGCAAGGGGCCCATTGTGGGATTTATTAGGAAATAGAAGGTCCTGCCCAAAACAGCGCTGGTGTCCAGGACTGGCCCTGGCAGAGTGAGGCGAGGGGAGGTTGGGGGCAGCTCCGTGTGCCCACCTGCCATGGGCTGTCCTCGCACCTTGTGCCCTGCATGTGCCCCTCAGTGCTGGTCACCGAGCATCATCGCGCCAGCATCGCTGCCATCTCCACCATTGTAATCTTCAGTCATCACTGTCACCATATCCATTGGCATCTCCATAGTCGTTCTCATTTCCACCATAGTCATCATTGCCGTTGTTACCGTCACCATTATCGTCATCATCATAGCCCTCGTCGTCATTGTAGCCATAGTAATAATCATGGTCATCAGTCATATCATCCTCATACCCTTTCTTCTCATCAGCATCATCATCACTGTCATCGTCATCGTCGTCATCATCACTGTCACCACCCTCCCCACCATCTCCATGCTCAGACTTTGGTTTCTCTCCCAACTTGAGCTTCTCCCCACTCTCCTGTTTCCCCCCAGCCTCCGGCTTTCCCCCCACCTCTGGCTTCTTCCCCAGCACGGGTTTCTCCCCACCCCCCGGCTTCCCCCCAGTCCCTGGCTTTTTCCCACTCTCAGTTTTCCCTCCACTCTCCAATTTCCCCCCACTCTCTGGTTTTGCCATCGCTCCTGGCGTTATCTTTGGCTTTTCCCCAGCCCCACCCTTCCCCTCACACTCCGGCTTCTTCCCCCCGCTGGGTTTCTTTGTGATCTCTTGCTTTTCCCCCAGTGCAGGCACTCTGCCCGCTGGAGGCTTCTCCCTGCTCCCCGCTCCATTCTCAGGCACAGGTCTCACCGCCGGCCGCTCCCCATGCAGGTGCTGCTCCGCACCGCCCCGCTCTGCCCCCGGCTGCTGCTGCACGGATGGGCTCTGGGTGCCGTCCCGCTGCCGGCACCGGGCATCTGCTGGCAGCACCGCCTGCGGCTGGGTCACGGGGAGGATGGTTGCTGCTCCCTGCAGCCCTGGGCCACACCGTCCTGGTGGAGGGAATGGAGAAAGGTGAAACAGCGATGGCGGCAAGTTCTTAGCAAAATGAAATGAAGATGCTATGTATTATTTAAGCAGGGCATAAATACGGCACTGAGCACGGCTGTGAAGCAAGCATGCACGTTTCTGTTAAGCAGTAGCAAGCAAACACGCACAGAAATAGCACAACACGCCGCTGACATACACTGCCAGCCTCGCAGCTCCTCTCTAAAATGGACTGGGACCAAAATGTTATGAAGGAAGGCATCACAGCCACTGTCTGGCTGGCAAAACATAAGGCTTCAAGCCACTACTCATCTAAGACCTAAAGAAATCCAAGTTTCTAAAGGAGAACATTTAGGAGACGATGAAGGCATTTCTGCACACATTTCATCAGAGTGCAACAGCCCCAGCGCCTCATTGCAGAGCAGCAGCACGTCTGGCTGACACCCAGCAGTTACTGCCTGGTAGTCGGAGCTTAAACATCAAACAGCCCAACTTGTAGTGAACGCTGAGTGCTCTGCAAGAGGAGACGGGCAGAATTTTAAGCGCTGCTCACTGCTCGTACAGAAAGAAACGTGATTTCCATTCCTTTGAAAGTTGGCCACTTTTCTTGAGGGAAAAAGAAAAGCAAGGAGGAAAAATGATTCTTTCATGGGAATTTCCCCTCTTGCAAACGCGCTCCCAGGCTGAGAGCCTTGGAGGGGTTGCTGGGAGCGTGGCTGGAGCCTGCACACAGCCTAAGGCACAGGTCAGGGTGAAGGAAGCGCCTCTCCAGCACTGTGGCTGTGTGCCAGTGCTACTGCAGGCTCTGTCCCCATCCGGGTTCAGCCTCCAGGCAAAGAACCCCCCGGCAAACAGCCCCATCCGGGCGGAGCCGGGCTGCATCCTCCAGTGCTCAGAGTATGGGGAGCCCCCGGTCCCAGCCAGCAGCACCAGAAAAGCGGCGTCAGAAGGAAATAACAGAAAGCGAGAGAAGCTTCTGCAGCTGGAGTGCTCTGAACCGGACTCGCGTGACGTTTAGCGTTTTGTAGAACCCGAAGGTTAGGAGCCGTAAGCGGGGCTAGAGCTCGCGAGGGTCTCAGCTCTCGCAGAAAGCGCTCAGACACGAGGAGCGAAGCAGAGCCATCCGCACAGCCCACCTCACCGACCGCGCAGCGCTGCCCTGGGCGCGGGGCCGTGCTCACCTGCAGCGGGCGCTGCGTGCAGCGGGGCACCGAGGGCCAGCAGCCCCAGCAGGAGCCAACCACCACCCGCCTGCATGCTGCCAGCACCCTGCCCGCCCGGCGCCGCGCCGGGTTTTAAGGTTCTGCAGAGAGGCGGCCCCGGGCACCTCCCACGTCCTGCGTGCACCGTGGGACACCCGCAGCAGCGGGACAGGAGGAGACACCGGAACGCCGGGCTGCTGCCAGCCCTCCTCGAGGCACCCTTTGCTCCGCTTCTCGGTCCATAAACCCTTAATGGGCACTCGTGACGTCAAAGAGCTTCATTCAGCCCCGGGGCACTTCCCCGGTTCCAGGAGTTTGGGAAGGAGCTGCAGAACGAGATATCCCCCTCCATTGCCCCCGAGAAGCTCAGCTCCACCTGTGCAGGGCTGGATGTCAATGTTGTTGCTTGTTGTGCTTTAAAACCAGCAGGAATAAATGTCTTCTGGCAGACAGAACACGGAGTGCCGCAGCACTGAATGGAGGAGGGCTGCCCAAGGCGGGCACTGCAGCTCAGCTCCACGCTGCCAGCCCCTGCCCTGGGCTTGCACTGAGAGTGAACAAAGAATTCAGTGTGCCACCATGTTTATGTCTCTTTGCTCTGCACCGGGGTATAAAGAGCGTCTCTACCTCTTTAAGCATGTACCGGTCACTCTGTGTGAAAACTCAGAAGGCAAAGCTCCTGCTCCAGAAAGCTCCATCCAAATGGTGGCAAAGGCCACACATGGGCAGCACTGGAGCCATGTGCTCGGCAGTGGGAAGGTGCAGGGCCTGCATGCCACCAAACCTGCGTGGGAAGAAGGCTTACTGCAAGAAGTGAGCTCTAAGTACAGGTTTCTTCCACTCCTCGTGGCCATGACTCAATTCAGGAGCTATTTCCCTGTGAACCGCCCCTATCCGCTGAAGTCCCTGTGCCCCACATCTCCGCACAATGATGTCACCACTGTGACCGTGCTGAGCTGAGCTCTCCCAGGACCCCCCTGGCCATGGTTCCCTGCCACCCGCTGTGCTGTCCAGAGCCCTCCAAGCCCCAGCACGTGGGGCAGCTCCACATACTGTTGGATACTGCCACTCATGGGTCTCTGCCCAGCGCAAGAGCAGACAGCGGTCGGTGCCCAGCGGTGCACTTGCTGCAGGTGGCACTGATGTTGTCCTCTAAACACCCCACAGGAGAGGTGTTGCTGGCACTGGTGATGATAACTGTGCAATTATCTCCATTACTTTAGCCACAGATTACTGTCTACTTCCTTTCTACCTCAAAAATGACGAAGGCACGGGGCGAATTCAGCCGGTGCACGTGGCAGTGACTCAGGGCACGGCCCAAGAGGCAGCACAGCACAGCTCCCAGAGCCATTGGGAGCTGCCGGGGGCACCGCCATGCAGCTCCAAGGGCACTGCGGGCACACGTGGCTGTGGGTTCTACTACAGTGCAGAACAGCCAACAGGAAGCGACTCCGTGGCCCTGGCGCTGGAGCACAGCAATGGAGCAGCACACAGAGGGCGGTCTGGTCAGACCCAGCAGCACCAGCTGCGCCCCAGGAGCTCAGCAGGGCAGTGCCACGCTGCTGTTTGTGTGCTGCTGAGAGCGTCACTGGTTTGGGTTTTTGCAATGGAGGACTCTCGCAGAGCCCTGATGCTCCCCACCCTTCCGAATGCCAGTTTCCTTTGTTTTATTCTATAACTGTCTTGGGAGCATCCATGTACCAACACAGCAGATTTCCCTACCGAAGAACCCTACAACTGTCATTCCAACAGAAAAATCTCCGCTGCTGTGCATCGCTGCTGGGGCCCAGTAAGGCGTGGGGAAAGCACTGCGCCTCCGCCACGCTTCGGGTGGGAGCACGGGGTGAGAAACCGCGGTTTCGGTACTTCCAGAAGGGAAAGCAGTGAGATGTCAGAGCGCCGAGCTGAGACCGAGCGGCACACAGCGCTCGGCCGCGGGGAGCACACGGTGCGAGGGAGGCCGGCAGGAAGCGGCGGCGGTGCCGCCCGGCCGGGCATGGCAGGAAGCGAGCCGGGGTCGCCCCGCCGGACCCACCCGCCGGAAGCCGCCCAGGGCCGCAGCCCGCCCCGGAAGCCTCTGCCACTTCCGGCGCGCGCCGTGGGTCGCGTTCCGATGACGCAGTGAGCCCGGCGCTTCCGGAAGCGGCGCCGCGGGCCGGGAGCGCGGCGCGATGGGCGCCGCCCGTGATGCGGAGCAGCAGTCGGGGCCGCCGGGCGAGGAGGGCCCGGGCGGCGGCGAGGAACAGCCGAGCGGCACGGTGAGGCGGGAGGGAGGCGGCGGCGCGAGCGAGCGGGAGGCGGGCGGCGGGCTCGGGGCTGACGGCTGTATCCCGCAGAGCCCCTGGAACATCATGATCAAGCATCGGCAGGTGCAGCGGCGTGGGCGGCGCTCCCAGATGACCACCAGGTACGGGCGGGCCGGGCCCCCGGGAGCAGGCTGCGTGGGGGTGGAGCCGGGCCGGGCCTGCGGGGAGCAGAGTGGGGCTGCCGGTCCGGTGCCTGCACCTCGTCTGACTCCCCGTCTGCTCCCACAGCTTCACTGACCCGGTCGTGTCCATGGACCTGTTGCGAGCCGTGCTGCAGCCCAGCATCAATGAGGAGATCCGGGGCGTCTTCAATAAGTACATGAAGGTGAGCTGTGCAGGGCACAGCCCCAGCCCCTCAGAGGACTGGGAGCCAGAGCGCAGCTCTGGACACCGTCTGGGGGCAGCAGGGGAGCTGGGTGCTGACATCCTGCTGTTCCTTCCCCAGTTTTTCCAGAAGGCAGCACTCAATGTGCGTGACAATGTTGGGGAGGAGGTGGACCCAGAGCAGCTCATCCAGGAGACATGTCGGAGCTGCCTGGAGCAGGTGGGCACGAGCACACATGAAAGTGTTCTGAAACTATTTCTGGGACAAGGCTTGGCGGGGGATATACCCAAATCTTTAGAGTCTGTAGTGGCCAGCTGTCTACAAAGAGTTTGGTCTTTAGATGTGGCTTTTACATTTCACGTGGCCTGGGGCTTTCCCATCAGCACAGGTGCCTTTGTGCACAGATCCTCTATCACAGGGTGAAGCAGGGATTGCTGGCAGTCCCCCTTTCCACCCAGAATCAGGCAACCTTCCTTCTCTTCCTGCAGGCCAAGCTGCTGTTCTCAGATGGCAAAAAAGTTGTGTCCAGGTTGCCCCATGAGCAGATGGGACCAAAGGTAAAAGTTGTTATTGTTCCCAGAGGATTAAATGATTTGTAAGAGCTAGGAGGAATAGAATGATGGGGTTGGAACTGTCCATTAGCTGTGCAAGTGAGGAGATGGAGCTGGGAAATGCTAGTCTTGTAGGGAAAAGTAACCTTACAGATCAATGCAGACCCCGGGCATAGCATCTCAGTGCTTCACACTGCTATGGGGTGGCTGCAGAGTTTCTCTGTGCCCTTGCGCTCTCTGCCTTGAGTCAGCAAATGAGAGCTGCAGGTTGTGTGTGTGGGGCCCTGCCTGACTGGGATGGGAGAAGGACTCGTCTCCATCCTCCCACCATTCCTCTTCCAGCGTGCCCGACAGATGGATGAGGAATTGAATCGTCGAGGAAGCCCCCTTCCCAAAAAGGTAGGAGGGTTTTCCACGTGAGGGATTTCATGTTTTGGGAGACCCGTTCCTTGATTCTGGTTATTACCACAGTATGAGTGTGTGCAAGCATGCATGGTTTTTGTGAAGGCTCCAAGGTGCATGCTTTCATGCTGGTCTTGTGCTCATGGTAAAAAGAGCTGCTTCTGTAGGAGGGAACACATAATCAAAAGGGTCCTCTCTATCTGCACAACTGAATGACTGAAGGATTTATTTCATGCAGAGAAAGGGACGGCCTCCAGGACAGAGCCTTTCAAATGATCGTGGGGTCTCAGGCATGTCTGCGTGAGTATGGGGCTCAAGCTGCTGTCCGTGCTTCAGGGGGCAGTGGGAAGCAAAACTGCTTGAAGTAAGGGGCACCAAAACCTCCAGTGTCCTTCCCCTTGCACAGAAGAGAGGTGCGGGGAGAGATGGCAGAGGGCAGGAGAGTTTTGGCTGAGGTTGAGTTGCAGGAGGCAAAGGCCTTCCAGGAAACAGTTTTAAACAGGGCCACGGGATGCACAGAACCAGGTGGGTGATTCAGGGAGCTGTGTGTGACACAGATGGTAGTGGGGAACACAGCAGAGATGGGGGTCCAGGGCAAGGTGGAAGGTGTGAGAGGGGGGATCTGGAAGGGCTCAAGCTCAGATTCCTGCCACTGGGAGCTTGTGATGTCTATCTGCATTGATCTTTTTATGACCTATTCTTATTTCACTTTCCTTCCCTTCAGGTGGAAGCTCAAAGTCTCTGAGCCTGTGAGAAGGGATGGACCAAAGGTATTGGCTGGCTGATGCTGCTGGGCTCACCCTCTCCTCCCTTCGCTTCCGCTAGCAGAGCCCTGCCTGCAGCGGCAGCACAGGACAGTCCTAGGTTGTGCCCTACCCTGCTGAGTCTCCACAGTGCCTGGAAGCCTTTGCTTGCTTCCTTGAAACACTGTAGCTCTGTGGTGTGGTACAGCTGTTAGGAGACATGGGAAGAGCCTTAGTAGTAGCCAGGAGGATCCCACAAGTGTTTCCCACAAGGGAAACAGCTTAGATCAGTTCAAGGTGGTGCAGTTTCCTTCCTCTGTGGCAATCCAGAGGTTTGTGGCTACCTCCCTCCCTCCCTCCCAAATCAGGGGGCAGTTCTTACGTTCCCCATCAGAGAGCTGAGGCTCATGGAGCATTGGCTGGCACCAGCTTCATTTCTAATGTTGCCCCTTTTCCAATTGCTCTGTAGTGGGATCCATCCCGACTGACTGAAACCACAACCTTTGTGCTGGGATCTCGAGCAAACAAGTAAGGAATGGCCCTGTTGATGGAGGGTGGTGTCTCCCAGGCAGGAGCCCGTAAGACTCCTCCCATCACTTCACTTCTCTGCCTCAAAAGCAGTAGGAAGGGCTGGGGCCTGGGGAGGAGAGGAGGTGCCCCGTGCTGCTGCAGGGCCCCTCTTCCCAAGTGTAACACCCCCTTGTGTTCCTTTTTCAGAGCTCTCGGGATGGGAGGAACAAGAGGGCGACTCTACATCAAGCATCCCCACCTCTTTAAGGTCAGATACCACAGCAGGATGCCTCCTCCTTTGGGGTTTGCTCAGAAGCAGTTTGTGATGGGAACTGGGAGCGTGCGCTTTGGCTTGCTTGGTTTTTCCTCCCCACGCTCCATTTGTTGTCGTAGAGCACGTACACACAACCTGGCCGGCACACTGAAACATAAGTTAATGGTAGCACAGCTTCTCAGGTGCTGGTTTTGCCTGGAGTCAGGGTTTTATTTGAGAGGAGAGCAGGCAGGGCTAAGCCCTCCCTCTGGGAGCCCCCAGCACTGCGCCGTGGGGGTGAGGTGCTGGCAGCAGAGCACTGGAACGGGCTGTGCCCCGCAGGAGGGTGGTCCAAGTGGGAGGTCTGTGTCCTGTGTTCAGCCAGGTCCTTGCTGCTTTATTGCAGTACGCAGCCGACCCGCAGGATAAGCAATGGCTGGCAGAGCAGCAGCACATGAGGGCCACTGGGGGCAAGATGGTGAGTACGCCCGGGCTTGTGCCCGCTGCAGCCCAAGAACTGTGCGGAAACCCGCTCAGGACGGACAGGGGCGGAGGAGCAGAGAGGCAGGCAGCGTGCCACGGGCAGGGCCGTGTGGCAGGACAGGCAGAGGCAGGGCTCGAGCACCTCGGCCAAGAGATGTTTGCTGCTCCCGGGGCTCGGGCAGGCGTAAGAGCCAGGAATGCAGGGACGGGGTGGTAGAGCTGCCTTGCGGGCACCGCAGACCCCAGCAGAAGCACAGCGCGTGTCTCGCCTTGCTGCAGGCCTACCTCCTGCTGGAAGAGGACATCCGCGACTTGGCGGCCACTGATGACTACAGGTGAGGCCCTGGGCCCCGCGCACGCTGGGGTCACCTGGATGGGTCTACGCGCTGGGGACCCTGTGAGGCCTTGCCTGCCCCAAGAGCCTGTGAGCTGCACTAACCCCGCTCTCCTGCAGGGACTCGGTGGACCTGCGGCTGGAGGAGCTGAAGCCCTTCGTCCCACCTGCCTGGATGACGGAGAAGATGCAGAAGTACATGGAGACGCTTCGCAATGGGGGGGACCCACCGCCGCCCCCTGAAATCCCCCCCGAGGCCCTTCCCGAGGGTCTTCCCGAAGGCCACCCCGAGCCCTCAGACCCGCCCCCGGCCCCGCAATAAAAGCCGCTGCTTCGCACCCGTTTTCATGCCTGCTGGAGGGGAGGGCTGTCCCTTTAAAGGCTCACTAAGGGAGGTGGGCCGGGGGTCTTCTGCGCATGCGCCGCCCCGCCTCTTCCGGGTCCGCCTGCCGTTTTCTTAGCGGCTGCATTCTCATCGGTGTCTGATTGGTTGGCTGGAGCGGAACTGCGCGCTGATTGGTGGGGGTGTCGCCAGTTTGAAACATTCAAACGGAGTGCGGGAGCGGGGCGGAACGGAAGGCGGAGGAAGCGGGGTTGGGACCCGGGATCGGAGCGAGCCGTGCCGGGAGCGGGCCGAGCCGAGTCCAGCACAGCAAGCCGCCGAGTGGGAGTCCGAGGAAGCGGCCCGGAAACGCCATGGCCTCGCAGAACGCCGACCCCGCCGCCGTGCCCAGCGCCGCCGCCCGCAAAGGGGCTGAGGCGGGGGCTACGGCCGCCCGCGGCTCTGTGGGGAAGAGGTGAGGCCGGGCCGGGGGGCGAAGGGGGTTGGGCTGCCCTGCCCTGCGCTGCCCGTGGTTGCCGGGGCGGCCCGTAACGCGTTGTCCCCGCAGGCTGCAGCAGGAGCTGGTGGCGCTGATGGTGAGCGGGGCCGAGGGGCGGCGGGGGGCGGTGCGGGCCGGGCCGGCGCTGATGGCGCTGCCTCGCAGATGTCCGGCGACAAAGGCATCTCCGCCTTCCCCGAGTCCGATAACCTCTTCCGCTGGATCGGCACCATCGACGGCGCGGCGGGCACGGTGAGACCCCGCACGGCACCGCACGACGCGGCCCCGTCCCCCTCCCCGTCCCCCCACCCCGCTAACTGCCGCCCGCAGGCCTACGAGGAGCTGCGCTATAAACTGTCCCTGGAGTTCCCCAGCGGATATCCCTACACCGCGCCCACGGTGCGCTTCCTCACACCCTGCTACCACCCCAACGTGGACGCTCAGGGCAACATCTGCCTCGACATCCTAAAGGAGAAGTGGTCGGCGCTTTATGACGTGCGCACCATCCTGCTGTCCATCCAGAGCCTGCTGGCAGGTGGGTGTGCTGTGCGCGGGGGCTGCGGGCACCTCTGACCCCCCTCCCTGACCCTGCCCTTATCCCCAGAGCCCAACATTGACAGCCCGCTGAACACGCACGCTGCTGAGCTGTGGAAGAACCAGACTGGTGAGTGCCCCGAGGATCCCCCTCCAGCTGCAGTGGTGGCACAGCCCCGGTCCCAACCTCAGCCCACACCCCCTCTTCCCACAGCCTACAAGAAGTACCTGCGGGAGATGTACAGCAAGCAGGCTAAGAGCCAGGAGACCTGACCCCCACCACGCCACCCCCTTGCCCCTGTCTGCTGCGCCTTTCTGTATTATAGGCTGTTTTTAACTTAATTCTGGAGTGTGAGCTACGGTTAATGTATAAATAAATGCACGTCTGTAAGTTCCATCTGCTTACACGCATTGCACGGCTGGGTTACCTGCAGTGCTGTGGTTTGGGGGCTACAGGGCAGATGGGGGGGATGGAGGGACACAAATACACATCAGGTAATGCGGGGCTTTATTACCGCCCTGCGGGAGGCAGCTCATGGGGCTCATGGGGTCCCGTCCTCCTGAGCCAAGTCAGCCCTGCACTTCCTGCCCCCAGCTCACAGCACCCTACAGCAGGACCCAGTGCCAGGCCCTGGTCTGTGGGACGTGGGGGCTGTGCCCTCCCCTGGCCCCACCACATCCGTGGATTCCACCGTCCATAGTGGGATGTTGGCCGTGCTCTCCATCTCCACCAGCATTGCCCTCACCTGCTCCATCTCCTCCTCCAGGCATGGGGGGGTTGGGGGCAGCTCGGGGCCCCCACCTCGCCACCCCCCCAGCCCAGTGTGCAGTGGGGTCACACCGCCCACCCCTGGGGAGAAGGTGCAGCAGAGGTGGTGGGCACAGCACAGGTCCTGCAGGAAGAGCTCCAGGGCAGAGAGGAAGAGCACCCACAGCCGCTCCAGCTCTTGCCGCTCCTGGGGGCCCGCAGCCTGCTGCAGCCATGCCAGCAGTGCACTCTGCAGCCCTGCAGGACGGAGACGCCGAGTGGGCTGCAGCCCCTCTGTTCAGCCCCCGTGCTGCCCACTGCATGGACCCTTACCAACACTGAGCTCCCGCACCTCCACGCTCCTCCTGTGCCGCTCCTCGCGCAGCTGGGGGCCATCAGCACTGCCCCCCAACTGCAGCACCAGCTGTCGGTGCCCCGCCGCTGCCTTGCAGAGCGCAGTCTGGGTGGCCATGCACACCCCCCGTGCCCCGCAGCCAGAAGCAGCCCCTCGCCTCGGTGCCATCCTGTGCCAAAAGGACTCAGCTTCTCGCTGGCTCTGCGGGGCGGGAATGGGTCCTGAGCTGGGGTCCTGCACAGTGCCTGTCCCGTTGCTCCCACAGGCACTGGGTATTCCCTGGACCTCTGAGCCCTGGCCCAGGGCACGTCCCACTCTTGGCACCCTTATGGCTGTGCTCCTCCCCAGCTACGGAGGCTGCACGGAGACACGGGTCCCCAGGGAGAGCTGGCACAGAGCAGGCTGGCTTTTCCAGCATTGTCTTAATCCCTGCGCAGAGGGGTGGCTGCTGTCTTGGGGGGGGCAACAGCCCCTCTACCTTTTTTGACAGGATACCCTATCCTTTTCATCAGAACCCTGCAGCAGTGCTTGCCCCCCCTTCTCCCCCCCTACTCCTTCCAAAATCCAGCGTAGTCACACATCCTGCCAAGAGCGAGCAGGAGCAACCTCGCAGTGCTGCCTGCTGGGACCCTGGGAGGACAGGGCTGCGCTCCCTGCTGCCGCTGTCGTGGGAAGTGAGTGCTCCTGATGGAAACTCTGAGCTCAGCGCTGGCTGGCGCCCACCCAGCAGCCCATGGGAACTGCTGCTCATGCACTCTCAGGTCAGCCTGACTGGTACAGGGTATGGCATGGCATCGCACGCTCCCCCATGTCCCCCTGCATGGGGTATAGTGCCACAGCCCCCCCAGGCACTTCCATACTGGCAGCTTAGCCTTTCCCCTTTTAATGAGGTTCATCCATAAACCACATCTGTCAGAGTCAAGGAAAAGCTCAGCCGCCGGCCGAGGGGCACAAGCTGCTGCAGGGCTCCAGCGGGTGGGCAGCAAGGCCAGGTGCTGCAGCGGAGCCGCTCCTGAGCAGAGGAGCAGGGCTGGCTGCCGCATCCGGCCCGAGGAATGTCTGATCCCTTACTGCACGCCCTCCATCATCTTCAGGAACTCTGCAAGAGAGCGGCACCGTCAGACCCGGCTGTGCCGCACACACAGCCCAAAGGGGCTGAGTAAGCTGCAGGACCAGGGCTGCCGCTCACCATCGAAGTCAATGCGGCCGTCGTTGTTCTTGTCTGAATCCTTCATGAGGTCTTCTATGTCCTCCTCGGTGACGTGCTCCCCAGTGGCCCTGAGAATCTCACCCAGCTCCTCGATGTCGATGAACCCATCAGCGTTCCTGTGGGAGAGTAAGGGCGGGATGCGGCTCCGTTCGCCACCAAGGACAGGTGCCAATAGGCACTGCCCCACTCACTTGTCGAAGATGCGGAAGCAGTTGGCCAGCTCCTCCTCAGACTTGCCCTTGGCGTCCTCTTTCATCTGGCGCACCATCATCACCAGGAACTCCTCGAAGTCGATGGTGCCGCTGCCTGCGGGGAGGGACCGTGATGTGGGTCAGGCTGTGCGCTCCAGCCACCCGCCACCCCCATGGAAGCTGCTCACCATCCTCGTCCACCTCCTCGATGATGGCATCCAGCTCCTCCTTGGTGGGGTTCTGGCCCAGCATCCTCATCACCGTACCCAACTCCTTGGTGCTGATGTCTCCACCACCGTCCGCATCAAACATGTCGAAGGCAGCTTTGAACTCTGCAGGGAAGAGCGGTCAGTGCTGGGGCTCAGGCAACGGGACGGGCCCTGTGTGGGTCAGGATGGGGCCCCGCTCCCCTCCCTGCTCACCAGCAATCATCTCCTCGCTGAGGAAGGCGCGGGCCTCTGCCTGCTGGTCCGTCTGTAAGGCACGGGGAGAAGGGGTCAGCTCCCACCCCGTGCACCCCTGCCCTGCCAGCACAGCCCCCGCCCAGGGTCAGCAGCATAAGGGGCTCTGCAGCAGCGTCTGGCACAGTGCAAAGCCTCAGCCTCCCTGGCACAGCTGCAAAGCCTTCGTCCAGCTCAGCCCTACAGCACGTGGCTGTTCCCTGAGCGAGCCGAGGCCTCTGGTGGCCGTGCAGCTCAGCTGCCCCAAGCCCCATGCAGCCGCCCACCAGGGGTCCATGACGCAGGGGCCGCCATGCTGCCTTGGCATCCCAGGCATGCAACACTATTTTTGGGCTCTCCTCAACTCCCCTTATAGGGAGCAGTGCTCGGCGGGCACCTGTTTGCCCTGGATCGAGTTTCTCCTGGAGGCGCGGGCTGTCTGGGGCCGCAGAGGTGTCGCATGACCCAGCGCTCGGCTTTCAGCGCCTTCGCACAGCCCAGCTCCAGCTCTGATCGCCCCATGCACCCATTACCCCCAGGCAGCCGTGCACTCCCTCCCTGGGGCACGTTTCATAGGGGTACGCATCCCATAGGGGGACATAAGCCACGGGGAACGTATCCCACTGCCCCCATGTCTCTGCTGCCTCCTGCCATGGCCAGCCTGCAGGGATCGTCCCTCTGCCATCACCCCATAGAGGTGCCTGGCAGCTCCACACCGCGGTGCCCAACACCTCTGTCCCAGCCACGGCTCACCCAGCACCATTGGAGCTCTTACCATTGACGCCATCTTTGCTGCTCTCCTCCCGCAGGGAGTCGCCTCTTCCTGCACCAGCAGCCCCCAGACACTCCCTGGCTCCCCAATTTGTAGTGTCCCCGTGCCCCCGGCCGTTGGCCCCCAGCCCCAGCAGCCTATCAGCTCCCTGGTGGAAATCCGGCCCCGCTCATTGGCAACGGGCTCATTTTACCTAATTTAGCCAAAGCGTTATTGGCCAAGAGCGGGGGATTAAACGTGGGTCTGAAGCCGGGATAGAAATTCAAGCCCTGCGGGGAGGGACATGGCATCTTGGCAGGAGTGCGGCTCCTTCACCTACACCTCCTTGTCCCAGGACAGCTCAGCATGGAGAGGGTTAAAAATAGCCCCAAAGAGCGGCATCCCCAACACCGGGACTGGGCTTCCCCCATGCCGGGCCGGCACTATAGACAGGGCTGGACAGCACTGCCTGCACCACTGCTAACCCCACAGCACAGACTGGGGCAAGCGGGCAGCACTGGGGCCGTGTCCCCTCCCTCACCCCACTGTACCCCAGCTGCTCCAGCTGTGCCCAAACCATCTGTTCCTCCTTTCACCCCTCATTTCTGCCCTGGAGAGGCTGAGGCAAAGCTGCAGTCCCCAGTATCAGACCAGTGCTGGCTGGGAGCTGCAGGTGGGTGATGAGCAGGGCTCTGCAGTGGGTCCTGGCCCTGTAGTGGGTTCCCACTCTGCTGGCAGCCGCTGCTTGGGCCTGGCGGGGTCAGAAGTGACACGGCTGCTCCGTGACTCTGGGAGAGTGGGAATGATGCCCATGGCCTCCTCAAAGGCGTGGCACAGCCGTGCCTCTGCCAGGCCCGTGGCTCTGGGACTCGCTGGCCAAGTGGCCCATGGCCCGCGGCTCTCCGGAAGGGCTTTGGGGCTGCAGCAGGGCTGTCGGTCCCATAGGACCCTGTGCTGGGGCAGCTCTGAGGCACCCCATGGACGGAGCAGCACAGCACAGCAAGGAGCAAGGACGGAGTGATGGCAGCAGCTGGATCATTCCTCGATATTAATAGACGTTCCCAAGAAAGCAGCAAGGACAGAGTGGGGATGGCGCTAAATAAGGGCGGTGAGTGCCAGGCACCGGCATGGCTGCAGCCCAGCAGCAGGGGCGTGTGGAGGCTGGGGAGGGCAGGGGTGGTGGGTGAGGGTGCCGGGCGTTGGGATGTTGTTGTGTTGGGGTGCTGCGGTGTCGGGGTACCGAGGTGTCAGGGTGCCGGGGCAGCGTAGGCTGGGGACAATGAGGGAGCTGTGCCCAGGGATAGGGCAGGGGACGTGCGGGCAGGGAGAGAGCCGGGCTGCGCCGTGCCGAGCCGCGCCTCGCCGTGCCGGGACGTGACAGCCCCGCCGCGATCCGGGTTCCCAGCGGAGGCGGAGCCGCGCATGGAGGATCCCGGGACGAGCGGCGGCGGAGCGGCCATCGCTCGGCACCGCCCGGCGCGGCGCGGCCCGGCAC
>PPHD01013845.1:0-17075 GCA_002909625.1 Bambusicola thoracicus | reverse complement strand
TCGTCCAACCTGGCCTTGAACACCTCCAGGGACCTGTGTCCACCTCCTCCTGAAACGCTTGGGTTTCTATTTGCTATTCAGTGCACATTCAGGATAAATGTTAAATTTATCTTGTTATATAAATGTCCCGCTGTACAATTTGCTTTGTCCTTAAAGGCTGATAAAAAAGCTTACGGTGGCATTTTTCCCTGTGACTCCTTACAGACTCCAAGGACTTACTGTGCAGCTAACACGGAGGATTTGGAGGCAGTTATTCATCACATACACAACTTGCACCCCTCAGCTCCCTTCATGGCAGCAGGTGTTTCTATGGGAGGGTAAGGTATTATGTAACAGAACTCTCAGCTTATCTGTGATCTTAATAAGACTGTTACAGCATGATAGTAAATTATTATTATTCTGCAATACTTACTGCAACTAATTTTGGTCTGTCTGTACTTGTGAATATTCAGAAAACTCTTAGAAGCTTAACTTCTTTGAGGCTTTTAGCTCTGTGTCAGGTAAGGCAGAAAGCAGCCAGTGTTCAAAAGATTTGAGGGGAGGAGAGCAGAGGAACAAGCAGGGAACACGGACAGATTGACAGAGAAACAAGTGGGCTATACAGTCTGTGGAAGCTATGAAGACCGTATTTGGAACAAAAGAATACGAAACAGAAACTAGAGCTAATGTACCGTGTTTCTTAACAGTCTCTGGAATTTACAAGTTTTAAAAAGATTTTCAGTCTGCCTGGGCTCTGCAGTGTGTGGGTAGGTTGTGCTGGAAGAGGTGGGGGTATCTGCTCTGTCTTGCTCTAAAGCAAGTAGTAGCATTGTTACTGAAGCCAGCATGGGTTGATTTTACCATGCGGTGTTAAGACTTGCTGTGTCCTGGCTTGCGTCCAAAAAGCATAGCTAGAACAGATAGTGATAGAACAGTTGCTAGAAAAATCACTGCTAGAAAGTAGGAGAAATGTTCAGACAGACTCTTGAACAAGAATTGGAGGAGAAGAGAGCTTCCCTTACAAACACTGCAGGCACAGTGGAGACTTCTTTGTCATGAGTTTTATGTACAGTGGGCAGATGATAGAGCTGTACATTGACATTAATCTACTAATGACTTGTAGAAGCTTTGGAGTAAATATGGGTTTATTCAAGCATCATAGTTATTAATTAAATCAGGAACTTGGAAGCCTTTTAAATCAATTAGGCCAATGTTTTTCCATTGTTCTGTTGAAATTTGGCTAGTGTATTCCGTATAAAGAGGTATGGACCTCTTCGGTTTGTCAATATCTGTCTTTCTGGAAAGTCCAAAATTGGGCCTGCTACGCCAGATACCACCTCATGAGTGCCAAGTACAGGGAAATACTCACTTGCCTAGACCTGCTTGTTTTGTTTGTACTAACATAGCACAGCGTATCTTCTTCATTGCTGCAAGGGTGCATTGCTGATCTGTGTTTGGCTTGCCCAAGTCTTTTTCAGCAGTGCCACTCTTTCTCCAGTCATGAATCTGTCTTAGGTGTAAGACTTTGCATTTGCCTTTGTTGAACTTCACAAGGTGTCTGCCAGTCCATTTCTTCAGCCTGTTGAGGGCACTCAGAATGGCAGCTTTTTCTTTCTGCACCTGCCACTCCCCACAGTTTGGCCTGCAAGCCCACCAAGGTTGTCGTTCATCTCATTGTGCAGTTAATGCAGTTGTTATGCAGTATCGGCCCTAGTACTGTTCCCAGAGAAACATCACTGAACAGATCCAATCCCTTTGGTTGTGAATTTCATGCTCCTGATCACAGCCATCTGAACCTAGTGATCTAAGGCAGTTTTCCACCACATTACAGGTCACTTATTAGTTCTCTGTCCCTCCACTGGCTTCATGGAGACCATGGAAGATTCTCAAAAGCCCTGATAAATTCAAAGTAAGCAACGTCCTCTCCCTTCCTATAACCTTTGAAAGCAGTCAGCTTATTAGAGCAGGCAGTCAGGCATGCTCTGTCCTTGGCTGTTTGGCTGTTACTGGTCACTTTCTGATTTTCACATGCTTGGAAATGGCATTCAGATGACAGTCCCAAATTTAGGCTGACCAGCCTGTATTTCCTCCTCCTGTTTTTGCAGAGTGTGTGACACGTACTTTTTTCCAGGCATCAGGAATATCTTACAGTTGCTGCAACATTTCAAAAGCGATAGCAATTTCAGAGACCTTCGCTCTCTCTCCTCCTGGAGCTTTGGTGCTGCATCCCGTATATGTCCGGTTTGCATAACTGGGTCCTCGCTCAGCCTTCCTCTTCCATAAGTAACACTTCAGTCTCCCATACTCTGCCACTAGGCAAAGGGACCTTGTAGGCCTGAGAACGGACTTAACTTCAGCAGTAGAGACAGAAAATAAAAGGTACCCTTGGCCTTTTACAAATGTTTTGTCATAAGGTCCCCTGTTCTATTGAGGAGTTGGTCCAGGGCAGAATACAAGTTGGTCAGCCTAACCTCATTCTTTGAGGAGATCCTCTGGAAGCCATTTCCAGTCACACAAAGGATAAGAATGAGACTGGATTTATCAAGGACAAAGAGTGCTTGAATGATCTGCTTGCCTTCTGTGGTGATACAACTGGTAAGGAGTGCTGCTCTGAGCCTTTCTTTTGGTACCAGTGTACTTAGGGAAGCCCTTCCTGTTCTGCATGTTCCTTGCCAATTCCAATTCCAGCTGAACGTCAGGTATTCCATACAGCATCTGCTGCGTGCTTGTGCAATGACTCTATCTCCCTGGCAGCCAGCTCCCCACCCACCCCCGCCTTCCACCTTCAGGATATATTTTTTAACTCAATCAAAAATCCACACGGGGACTGTCTCCATACTTCAAAATAAATTGGAGCACTTACATGTTTAAAATTAAGCAGCAGAGATTTCACTAGGAGCATATTCTGAATATCATCTACTTGTCCTAATATTACAATATTTTTCATTACTTATCTTTTTTCAATTTTTTTCTGAATTTCCAGTTAAGTTGTATAGGACATATTTACCCATTTGAGAAGAAAAATAGACATTCACTTCACAAAGGTATAAATGTAAACGATCATCAGATTTTTGGTACATATTATTTTGGAAAGGGACTTTGTTTTCTAACAGAAATATTCCTAAACCTTCTCTCCTCTACATATGTTCTGTAAATTCTCATATAAGTGGTTTCTGCTACTACTGCAACATTTTTTATTGGTTTTTGGCTCATTTTTTTTCTTGGATTATATAGACCCATGGCTCACGTGTTCCTCCTTTTCAGTGAGTGAGGGGGAGTACACGCTACCTCGCTCCTGTATGTGTCACAGGCAGCTTTCCTCATTGGGTTTAACTTGAGTAGTTTGCAGGTACACGTTCCCGAGCACTGTTCGTTATTCTTTTCCTGCTTGTTCCTACCAACTGGTGAGTAGGCAGGAACCTACATCTCCCTTCTGCACTGCTATCCTGCAATTTGATGGGTAGTATGCAGGGATACATTCTCTATGTGATTGCAGGCTGGTTCACACTGTCATTGCTATAGGCTGCTGTCTCCCACAGTACAACAGATAAAGCCAAGCTATAGAGTGTTGGTAATCCAGGAAACTATATTAATTTGTGGAGCTTCTAATGTTTTGATGTTAAAATGCTGCTTGGAAACCTTGGGGTATCAGGCAGTCAAGTAAAACTTAGAGCTTTTTTGTTGTTATTTTTCTTTTACTATCTTGTAGCTAATTTAATTTTTCAACATCTGAAGGGTCAGGTACTCATGAACTCTCCCTTTTTTCCAACTCAACTGAACATCAGCAGTATAGACTGTAAGTTGCAATTGGTCAGAAAGGCAGGATTTATACTATTTATTTGGGTCATGATTTATTAGTTTAATTAATTATCTACTTCATTCTTTACATGCTTTCTGTTAAAGAAAAGGAGCTGTGTTTTCTCATATGTCTGAAGTAGGGTAAAGGTATTATGTTCAATTCCAAGGACAGCTTCATAATGATGCAAGTGTGCCAAGGGTGCATTTATCAGGCAGACTGATTAGATTTACTGGCTCAGGAAGTCTAAGTGTTGTAAAATTGTAAAACCTACTAACAATCAAGAATACCTGTTCCATGAGTAAGGTATATTTGCTTGACCTTTTCTCCCATTCAGTGATATAAATAAGACTAGTATGTATATATTTATTTTTAAATACACTTCTACCCACGTCTCACACAATGCACTCAGTTTCTTTCTGACTGTAGAGAGAGAAAGCAAACTTCATGAATCATATGTTGATGATGTTGATTACCTTTTAGAAGAACTAGGCACAACTGTAAGGCTCATAAAGTAAGCTGTAAGGAAAAGCAGACAAAACAAAATATAACAAACGAAATATAACAAAGCTTGTTATATTTGCTTTAGATTGAAGCAAACAACTTGATAGTATATATGTTTCTGTTTTTCATTTCTGTTTGTAGCATGCTTCTTTTAAATTACCTGGGCAAAACTGGCAGAGACACTCCTTTAATGGCAGCTGCAATTTTCTCTGCGGGTTGGAATGTTTTTGAATCTGTAGAATCTCTGGAGAAGCCACTAAACTGGCTTCTTTTCAACTATTACTTGACTACTTGTCTACAGTCCTCTATCAGCAGGTGAGTTGCCTTCTCAACTATTTGGCAAGATGGAAGGATGTTAGCATAAGATCTACAGAAGGTACAATAATGCTGGCAAAATTAATGCCGTAACAACATCTCACAAAGTTGTCCTGCATGCATTCTTCTATGGGCTTTGAAATCAAAGGGATCTTTGCAAGAAAAATAGTCATGAATGTGACTAAATTTCTCTGTTCATCCAGGGAATCAGCAGAAGACAAATGTACTTCTGGATTTATGCAATTAGCCGATCTAATTTTTTAGACATCTGCACATATAGAGTTTGAGTTGTATACTTACATACATGTATTATATATACTAATTTTTTTAAGTCAGCTTTGATTGCAGAAGCATGGACAGGATTAGTTCATCCTTTGCTTTGTAAAATTGTATTTTATATTTCAAAGATTTAATTCTCTGAACTTTAGCATCTTTCTCATGACTAATGCAGATTTTGACTATGTTGCTGGATGTGCCTGCATAGAAATGAACTATGCTTATGTTCTTGATTTCCGTAGGCATATTTTTTGTATGATAAAATTAAAAACAGATGTTCTTGACAGGGAGTTATCTATACAAACATATCTATGGAGCAGATGGCTTCTACACCTGTTCATATAAGCCTACAGTTTGTATCCCTTTCTCTTTAGGCATCGACAAATGCTGGAGAAATTATTTGATATGGATCTCGTGATGAAGGTATGCAAAAATATTACTTTCACTTTATCTTGATGGTGTTTTCCAAATGCTGATATAATTCCCTATTTGAATTCTGTACTTCAGGCTAGAACTGTTAGAGAATTTGATAAACAGTTCACTTCAGTCATGTTTGGCTACCGTACAATTGATGATTACTATGAAGATGCCAGCCCATGTCGCAAGCTGAAGTCTGTAGGCATTCCAGTGTTATGCCTAAACTCTGTGGATGATGTTTTCTCACCAGGTCATGGTAAGTTTAGTTGTTTTTTTTTAAATGTATTTCTCTATTCGTGCAATCCTTACGACAAACTATAAAGGTCTGAGAATAAACCGTGTGTGAAGTTGTATGTAAATATTTCTTACGCGTAGGATCACAACCTCCAGGAGTGGGTCAGTCTTGCAGTTTACTCAGTATAAAACACGTACAAAATAGTTGGGTACAGAGAGGCCTGATTAGAATGGAACACAGAAGAAGCACATGGGGTGGCAGCCATTAGCCTTTAGTCTCTATGTAAAAGCAAAGAAATATGTGCACTTTGGGTGTGATTTTTTTCACTGTAAGAAAGATACCAGATGTATTGCTCTCCCAAAAGTGCCTGTTTCTATTTACCAAGTATGGAGACGGCCTGTAACAAGGAGCTTAGTTATAGATGTCTGGACTGTAGATATCCAGAGTTCAACAAAATTTAAATCAAATATTATTTGTTATCCTTTTTTCCCTAATCTCTACAAAGAATGTCTAGGGTTTGCATATATTTCAGGTAACTCAAAGTCCCCTTGACATCCAATGACATGAAATCCAGTCCCTGAAAATTAAAAAGGAAGAAAACATGTAAGTTAGCAAAATAGACCAAAATCTAGGGCAAGAGAAAAGATACAGAGGAGGTGAGCTTCTAAAAGGAGACACATTATAATCAATAAAAAGCCCAACTGGATGAAGCAGCAATATTAGATAGTGACTGATTGGCTGAATACCTTGCTTCCCTTTCTCTTCCTATTTTCAGCCAGCCATGCAGTCATTATGAACACTGTGCTTTTGATCTTTAACCCTGTTGCTAACTGTCTCAAAAAAGATCTGCTTATTCCCGCAGTCTGTGTATATTGGTTACAGTGTCTGAGAAGGAAGAGAGAAAACAAAGGTTAACATAGAAGAAAATCATTGTAATGAACAGCTGGCTGAGGGCACCAATGCAGTGAACACCTGATACCTTTCAATACAAAGTTCATTCAGTTGATTTATCTCAGGGAAGTTTTCCTCTGTTACCACAAGTCAAGTGAGATTGTTGTAGAATGAATCACAAAATTGAAATTGATAAACAGATTAGAACAACAAACAGAAGAATGAAGGAACTGGAAGATACCGTATACGCATGTATGTTCTATTTATGTATGCCCACGTGTAAATATATATACTGAAAAATGCACATTTTACGTTAGTATTTTGAAGACCTATCAGAGACAAATGTGACATGAAGAGAAAAGGGGCATTCCAGAGGAGTGCACTAGAAAAAATGTCTGATTTTTTTTTTTCTCCTCTTGAACAAAAGCTGTTCGTGCTACTCAGGAGCAATATAAAGAGCTGGTAGCCACCTACCCTTACACTGGCCAAAACAGAGACCTAAAAAAAAAAGTAAGATCAACGCAAACATAGTCATACTCTTCCAGAATACTTCATTGACCTTCATCAATTAATAGTTCAGGAATGCAGTAAGACAGAGTTTTAGTTACTACCCTCTGTAGGATTTTTTTTTTTCTTGAGTTACTTTCCTGCTACAAGCATATACTGACTTGGAAATGATTATGGATATGGCTGTGACCTTAAACTTTGTGTCCAAGTGTAAAATCTGGCTAGTCATTCTGAACATAATTTTTTACTCATGGATGACTTCCTCCATAGTATGACAAAACAGGTGATCTAGTGTGCCATATTTCTGCCTCTCTCCTTCACCTCTGTTTAGCTTTAGCTCAGTTTGTGGTTCCTGTTCGAAAATGAAATACTGTGACAGGAGGAAGCTGGCTAGTTAGCACAAGTAGCAGCAGCAGTGAACTAGACAGCATACTTGTGTCTCAGCGGATATGTTAACCTTATTCCCACTGGGAGTGGGACCTTTGTTAGATAGACTAGAGCTAGGGCACAGATACTCCATCCCCCAAATGTGACCTCGTGAAATTCAGTCTGAACACAAGTAAACAATATTTTATTCTGAGGGTGGTCACACACTGGAGCAGCAGGTTGTCTGAATAAGTTGTTTGAACACCTCTACCCATAAGGTGTTCAAAACCTGATGGACACAGTCCTGGACAGCCTGCGCTATCTGGTTCTGTCTGAGAGGGAGTGAGCTAGATGATCTCAGGAGGTCCCTTCCACACGTGGTGTTTCAGGGATTCTGTAGCAGATTGAGCCCCCTGGAGTATGGCTGTACTGGATCTCTCCTCTCTTGGAACTGGTCCTAAAGGAAACATGGCTCGTGGTGAACAGTGGATTATAAGGATGGTCTCTTGTTTAAGATTAAGTATCAAACCTATTGTTAGAACTAAACTATAAGAAATGCCTTAGATGTCTTGCAGTGTAGAGAGAGGTGAGGTAGAGCGCCATGAAGAATCTGAAACAATAAATGTTGTGTTCTGCTAGAGGCTGTCTATCCTCTCCTGAACTCTGACTCTAGCTTGCCTTTCTCACTGAAAATGTCTGTGGGAATAAGCATTCGTTTATTCTTTGTTCACAGAATTGCACTGTTGTCGTGATGGTACTCTAGGATGGGTCACCAGTCTGATTTAGAGATAATAGCATGACTTTGTCATATATGTGTATCCTTGACTCCTGTATATGGTGCCATATGCAACAACTTTTCACGTTGAGCGCTGGTAGGAAACACAGGGCACCCTGAGTAACAGCCTAGAGTTTGCAGCTGCTGCCATCAGTTACTGGAGGTCACTCATCCTGACGCTTCTGCTGTCCGTCTTGTGGTAGCAAACCTAAAGGGCTGGTGTTACTCTGCAGAGTGACTTTATTCTGGTTTTTGGGGTTTTGGGGGGTTATTTTGGGGCTCTTTTGGAACTTTAAAGTGCATGAACACATGTAAGCCTGTGGCAACTAGAGGCATTTTCCAGTGACAGCTGCACAGGGGATTCAAAGGCGCAGACTTCCTGCTCAACCAGACTCCATTCTTCTACTGACTTTGGGGACTGATTATTTCATGCCTCAATGGGGTTCACCTCTCCCAGTAATACACACCACCTTTTAAGATACCTTCAATTCCTTTTGTAGATAGCCCTTCATATAGGAAACAGGCCTAGAAAATTCATTGGAGAGAAGGCTCTGCCAGAACTCTTTGGTGATTAAATATCTTTTATCAAGCCAGCCACACCTGTCTTCCTATTCCAGAATTTGAGGAATGGAAACCCAAGTCTGCTTTATCAATACACAATTTGGACTTCAAGAGAGACGTTGTTTATAAAGTGCAGGTGCTGGCTCTGTTGCCTCTTATTACCTGAAAACTTCTTGCATGGTTTCTGTGCTTTGTACTTCCCAGAAATTATTTTTTAATATATTGTGAAAATACATCCTTTGATATTAACCCAGTGTTAGAAAGAAACAATTCATTTGCACTCCTTCCTTGACCATAGAATCATAGAATTACTCGGGTTGGAAAGGACCTCAAAGCTCATCAAGTCCAACCGCAGCCTAACCATAGTACCCTAACTCTAACAACCCTCTGCTAAATCATATCTCTGAGCACCGCATCCAAACGGCTCTTAAACAAATCCAGGGATGGTGACTCAACCACCTCCTTGGGGAGCCTAATGTTGATGCTTTCATGGAGTTTGGCAGTTGATGTATCTGTAGTTTAATTCCGGAATGCAGTTCTCATATCACATATTACTAACTAATGAAAGCAAATGCTTTCTTCATTTCTCTCACCAAAACTAATTGAAACAAGCCATTGCTTGAGGAAATATGTAATACAATCAAGTCAAGCACTTTTATTTTGTAAATGTCAAAAATAAATTAAGGAGATGGAATGATAGCGTTCAGTGTCAGTGTCACATTTAACTTTTCATCTGAAGAGACTTTCAGCAGCATATTAGGCATCCAACTTAACTTTCATCATACTAGTGCCTGGCTAATTGCTGCTGGTGTGTGTTGTTTCCAAGCTGAAACCCTACCCTTGAAGTTAGTTACTGTACTTTTTATTGAACATCTCTGACCCTCTGAATCCAAACTTGGTATAATGACTCTTGGGTGTTATTTTGCATCCTCTTATGTAAGTACCACAGTTTGTTTTTTGTGTTGTCCTGAAAAGAAACCACAACAAATTGATTCTGCACAAGGTAAATCCTGCACATGCACTTAACGCTGTGGTTCTGCGATCACATATTGCAGACCTGTGCACTGCTGGATCGAGCAGCAGTACAGATTTTGGTCAGTGGAAGCATATGTACAAGGTTAGATTTGGACAAAGATGAACAGCAGTGTCTTTTGGCATGCCACCCTGTAACCCAGAGAGCATCACATCCAGCGCTCCATTTGTCTGCACTTTACATTGCAGAATTTGCTGTGTTGCACTGTGGGTTTAATAGTGGATGGCTAACAGTCCCTGGAAACAGCTTTGAGAGAAGCACCGTGTGGTTGCCAAGCATCATTTGCATTTTGGCACATTTCTCAGTTCTCTCTTGAGAAGCTGCAGAACAAGAAACTGCTGGGGAGGAATCGTACAAATGGTGACCTAACTGTGTCGAGACTGTGCCATGCACGGGCCTTCCTGTGCTCTGCAGGGGAGGTTAGAGCAGAAATGTAACGGCAGGTCAAACTTGGCAGCTACTGATCATCCTCACTGCAAATGGAAATAAGTGACTACATATTCAGCACAGTGCTGCAGCTTTTGATAAGAACAATAATCTGTGGCAGAATTCTGCTGTAAATGAATGTAAGACAGAATAGGGAACATTTGGGACGGGGAAGATGATATTCACAAAGACCCGCATATAGCTCACACTTTACCCAGAGTGCTGTTCCCTATTCCTGTCTGGCCAGCCTCGTTGACTTTTCTTTTTAGCTTTGCCTCAGCATTGCTATAAAAGGCACAGGTCTTGCATATGGCATTTCCAATTTTCCAGCTGAACAAAGGAAAAGTCAAGGAATTTTTGTAGAGACAGTGAGAAACACAGTTCCTTCCACTTAGTAAAGAATCGAAATCACTTTCTAAATGCTAGAATCGATCTACTCAATTGCATGCAACTTCAAAAGAATGAAGGAAAAATATGGACAGCAGTGGGTAATGAAGAATCTCAACTCTGCAAGAGAATTCCCACTGCTCTCTGGAGCTCATAGGCTGTGCGCTATTCAGTATGCAATCAAATACCTATATTATAGGCAGGAGCCAGATAACACAACATTCAGAAAAGACACTAACTGTGCTGTGTGTGCAGTGGTTTAAGCATCCATGCTGAGGCCTGGGGTGAGAACAGAGTGTGTTGTGCCACGCATTGCTGGGACAGACTTCTGAGGCACAGGCTGCTCTCATGAACGTGCAGGTCCAGTGCCTCTGGCCCCACCTATTTTAAGGTGGGATCTGTTTGCTACAGTCACTGCATTCAAGATCCTGTGCAGCTTCTCTGGCTGACAGTCCTTTTTATCTAAGGAATGGGCGACATGCTATTCCTCTCATTGGTGAAAATGAGGGCAAATCGGCATCTGAAGCATGCAGCAGTGAGCCTGCCAGCACCCAAATGAAAGGAGGGAATGTGCACATAGAGAAGGTAAAGATGTGCAGGGATAATGACCAATCACCTTTAATGTAGAAAATGCATAAGTGGTAAAGAAACGCAGACCTCTAGAAAGCAGGGGAGACAAAGTTCAGTCAGAAACGATACGGACAACTGACCCATCCTAAAGTGAGCCTGATTAACTGTCTCTCTTAAAGAAGGTTTTTTAATGCATGAGGTGGTATTAAAAGTCCTGCGAATGAGTCACTGCTTTCTGTTGTGGTGCCAAGGCAATTTCTACTTAGTGTGTGAAATCAGATTTTCTTGTGGAACTGTAACCTTTTTTAAACAAATGCAGTGAAATCCCTATTACTTCCCTCTCTGTGGACAAAATGGGTATTCTTTTGCTGCTGCTCTGTCAGTTCCGAATAACCAAAAAACCTGTGTAATTTTTTTTTTGTTGTTATGTTTGTTTGTTTTTATTCCACAAAGTTTACTATTTGTAAACTGGAACTTTAAACAGCACTCTTCACTGAATTGGATAGAGATTTCTGCTTGTTCCGAAGAATAGTGTACTGTATGGCTGTATGGCGAACAGCTATTGGGTTGGAAAGATTATGCTGTTACAAGGTAAAAACGAAATAAAGATTGTACCTGTGTCCTGGGCTCGCCAACTCCTGCTATCCATTGAAGCATACTGTGCATATTTATTCACGTATAGTATGATAAATACCCAAAGTTCTTTTTCCTCCCTTTTAGCTATACCGGTGGAAACTGCCAAACAAAACGCAAATGTAGCTTTGGTTCTGACTTCTTGTGGAGGCCACATTGGTTTTCTGGAAGGAATATGGCCAAGGAAGTGCACTTACATGGACAGAGTCTTCAAGCAGTTTGTGCAGGCTGTGTTTGAGCACGGAAACAAAATCTTTAGCATGTAGCTTTGGCTGTAGCACAGTGGCACATTCCAACAAGGGCAGTTAAGCTTAATGCACAAATTTTAACTACCATAAGCCAGCAAATGGAGGAAGTCCATTACTACACGCAAAAATATTTTTTGCCTAAGATTTTGTAGCAAGAAACTAAATGATATGTTGTCACTTTTGTATTTATTTTTAATATGCCTTACTAAGAACGACCTTAAATGAAACAGCATTCTGCATACATCAAATTGCACTTAACCAAAATCATCGAGCAAATAGATTGTAATTCCACAAGATTTTAATTTAAACCAGTACGTATTTAGGAGAGTTCATTTAGATGGCTTTTAATATTAGAATGGCAACATTCAAAATAGCATTTATTGTCCTGCCAAACATATAGTACAAGTTGGCCCATTCCTTAGGTGAAAAAGGAAGGAACAAAAAGAGGCACTGGCTCTTCAAACAAGTCTAAATTGCAGCATGCTATTCTGTAGCATTAGACTGATCGACTTTTGCTGTTTTACCCTGACAATATCCAGATCTAGGGTTAGTGATCGTGTTTTAACTATGCCAATGCCACATTCATTTTACGTGCGTATTTTTTTAAGCGGCTTATGTATAGTGTTTACATATAACCAAAAGATTTCCTTTAAAAGAGTACTGTAATAACTTATGTAATTAAAAGACATTTTGCATTTCAGTGTTTGTGTATAGCTGGGCGTTGTCATATCTGTAATAGATACTCCATATAAGTGGTAAATTCAATTACTGTCTGTTATGTTTATATTACCTTGCAAGAACGTTACAGTTTTAAATAAGGAACCATAGAGCACTAGAAAATTATGATATAATCTGTTTTAAATTAAAAAATGTATCAGTCTGAATCCATTATCTCTGCTATTGGTTCCAATAAGAATGTAAGAAAGTGTTTCCAGGAAGACGGGAGCTGGGACAGGATGGTGTCATTGGTTTGCTTATTTGGTCATGTGTCTGCGCTTCAGCAACAGGTTGTCAGTCATTGAAGCCTCCACAAACTGATTGCTGCCCTGGTGGCTTATGAGGTTGTGAGGCTGCCTGAGACAGTGCTGTTTGCAGCCCTGAAAGAGGGAGAGCTACAGTGGATCCTTGAGGAAAAAGGACAGTTTTGGAAACCGCTGGGAAGACCTAAGTTAGGTCAGAGTGAAATGAAACCTTCTAAGCAGCTTCTGCGGAGATCTTCTCCCATGCTAATGACCGCTCTGGGCCCAGCAACACAAGATCAGGCAGTGGAGATGCCTTTGCATTTTTATTGTTATGTTTTGAACAGGGTCAGTGCAAGAAGAAAATGTGGATAAAAAGCAAGTCAGGTCATCTGTCTTAAGTAGTACGTGAACAGTCCTCTTGCGAGGCAAGTATCCTAGTAACAGCAAAGGCAAGGGAAGAACAGAAATAACTTTTGTCTTCAAATAAAGCAGAAATCAAGATACACTACATGAAAGCTAATTTTATAAGGTGGGAGGTTACATTAAAAATTAGGAAGTGTTTTCAAGTTTTGACTTTTTAGGCAAGGCATTGGGCTTTGTACACATAATAAAGTCTAGCTTACTTCTTACCTAATAAGGACAGTGGGGAAAGCAAAATGAAATTTTATGCATGTTGCTACAACAGATGAAATCAGCATATTAGTAGGGTGCCTTACTCATTCTTAAACTCATTCCCATTATAGAAGTTGTGTTCCTACAAAAACAATGAGCAATAAACTGTGTATCGAGCATTACATTTGTAAAATTGTTCGGGTACGGTACTGTTGAGAACAGCAGCAAATATTAATAAAAAATAAAACCACTTATATTAAAAACACACCTCACTGGTTAAATAAAAGTAACATGGTTGATGGCAGAATCTCCGTCTCTTTGCACTTATTTCATTAAGGTCCAATCCTACACACAGATCCACGCGATACGTTTCTCTTTATAAGTATCTGTTAAGGTGTTTGTCATCCCCTCGATGTAGAGTGCTTTTGCTTACATTCTGTTGTGGAAAATGCATTGTCCAAAGCACTGCATGCTAAGAGACAACAATCAGATCTTCCTGTGGTTACCTTCAAGCTTTCCCAGGCAGATTTTCTGAAACATAAGATGTAGACACTTAACTGAGTTATTTTCAGAGACACAAGAGCTAATAAGAAGCACTATAAGAAATTTTCCTATGTAGTATTTTTATATGTTGTACACAGAGCTTCACTAGTGTTGCTACGACCAACGACCAGCGCTGACTAAGCGGCAAACCGGCTAGGCTATCCCCCCCATTCTGGACACTCCTTGCCCAGGGACAAATGGGACGGACACATTGTGTCTAGCGCCAAGATGCGCTGCTCACAACCTACAACTAGCAAGCCAAAATACTGAGCCTGGGATGAGCACTCTGTTCAGAAGCATGAATTCATAGGCTCTTTGGCTTTTCATGGGATCTGAGTAACCAAACAGCAGCAGGGAAACAGATGCTGGAGATGGGAGAACAATGTTGTTAACAAAACACATGTTAGTGGGAAGATGGATAACAAGAACAAGGCACAGTCATAAAGTCACAAAGGTACAGACACTTTGTAATGAAAACTTTCCTCCTGCTTCAGAAGTGCGTAATAGCTGAAGTCTAAAGGAGAATCTAGAAACTGTCTAGTGCAATCCTCCTGCTCACAAGGGTGCCTGTTACATATATGCTCCAAAACATAACCTTAGCTTCCTCTTGGAGCTTATGCAATGTACTGTTTATATCTGTGAGGCCTTCGTTCACCCAGGAACCATGCTGGATCTAAGCAAAGACTAAGGTTATAGAGTACAATGTATTAAGTCTTGTCAGGTAGACCTAGACAAGATGAAAATTTAGGATAGAAATGAAAATGTGGTTCTAAGGGTGCAAAGAAACTAACCCATTGCATACATTTCACACTAAACAGAAGGATGAATGCTTTTTTAGGAAACCAGGACACACACCAGTATGGCTCACAAGACTTAACCAGAATGGGCTATGGAGGGCAGTAAACAACTCCACGAGAACTGGTGTTGATGAAATGGCAATAAATGCTGGTGACATGAGGCAGGTCTTCATGGTTGTGTTGGCAAGGCACTGAGAAGCTTCAGACATCCACATGCTGATTGTCACAGAGCATGGGCACTCTGAGAACTAGACTGACCACTATAGGGATTGGAAAAGGCCTCTGCTTTCAAGAATTACATCCAATATGTGTTTCTGGAAGCTCCTTACCTCCTCTCAGCTGCAAGTTGCCTCTTCCAACTGAGATCTAGTAGGAAATTGTTTGAACCCTTCAAGCCAACAGAATGAAGCAGCTTGCTTATCTTAGCAGTTCCCAAATGTTTCAGACTTCGGGCCCCTTCCCTTTTTCTGTAATTGTTTGGACCTCTTGTGCACAACTGACATACAGTTACAGTCACTGGCCTGGCCCCAAATCACTGCAAACCAGACATAGCAATACCTCCAACATACATGCTGGATCCCTTCCTTGAGACAGGTTAGCAGTGTTTCTTGCCAGCCAGGAAAACAACTGCAGATAACTGCTGTAGAATATCCCAGCCATATATATATGTATACATATATATATTATTATTTATTTTCATTCCAACAGAGGGAAAGCAAAAATCTGCCAAACACACAAGCAGCCACAATGGCCAGCAGTTCTTCGTTGGCAAAAACCTCTTCCTCTGTGGGATCCAATTTTCCTGTCCCTTTTTTTCGCTACTAGATATGCAAGAATCCAGCCTCTTCCCTCCTCTTGGACGAGGGTATAGGGACTTCATGAATCTGCAGAAAGGGTGGGAATAAGCTTCCTGTGCTGCCTCAGCTGCCCTTCCAGTCCATTAAAGGAACCATACATACAGTGATTAGAAAACCACTAGTTTAAACCAGCTTCACATGTGGCTTTGACTAACCTGTTTGAGGAATTCTTCAGATGCACTGGCAGTGTATGTGGGGTTAATCACAGCTGAGAGGTTTAAGCAACAACTACCTCTGCATCTGTCAGTCACCACTTCCTTGCCTAGATGAGATACCTGATAACTAGCAGGGCAGGTTCGGTATGTGTTAACACGTCAAAGGGGCTACAAGGTCTCTGTGCTAGCAAGACTGCCACGATAGGGTTCAGGATCAAGAACTCAGACTGCAAGTATACAGCAATTCCTTCTTGAGTCAGCTGCAGTCAACAGGCACTCCAGCAGTATTACCACCCTGTGGTGCTCAGGGACATGATTTAGGGGAGGGTTGTTAGGGTAGTACTGTTAGGTCATGGTTGGACTCGATGATCCTTAAGATCTTTTCCAACCTGAGTGATTCTATGATCCTACAATTACACTTAAAATTAGTAAATAAAGCTAAATCAACACAAAATCCTTTTGGCTTTACACCCGTTCAATCAGCGTGCTGCACCTGTATGAATGCACTTCCTCCTTCCTCCTCAAGTCCCCTAGACCCAGAGTAAGACTGCCCCTAAGCACTCCTGTTCACAGTCACCACATCCTCTGGGGAGAACACACTTCTGAGAAGTTCGTGTTCTTCCAGTAAAGGATTTGCTTGCACACTCGAACTGAAATTAGTGCTTCCAATGCTGCCACCTTCTGTGGAAAGCTGGAAGTTTACTCATGTTCTTCTATTCCGTGACCAGAGTTTTCTCAAGTTTTGGAATGTAATGCTTTACAAGAATGCTTGCTTCTTCACAAAAATCTGCTGTTCATCAAATTACTATTCCATGGGAGGATGTGAGAAACACCCAGCTTTACTTGCTTCATGGCCCTAAGAAAAAAGGATGTAGAAACATCAAGTTGAGTTTACAAAGCCAGCCCTCACATTAAAAAAATGCTTTTATCATCCTCCACGAAGTTTACAGGCAGCCAAGTGATTAAAGTATCTTTCATCTGGAAAGAATTCCACTCTCCTGCAGTAACCTACAAGAGACCACATGTTGCTGCATTCACTGTAAAGTCACAGCAGATTATCATGCATGGAAAAGGAGCTGTTACAGGAAGTTATAAATAACATTTCCTTGCTATCAGCTTTCTCAAAAACTGCAGCTGCTGAAAATCCCCATTTGCCTTGGAGAAACTGTGCTTCAGAGAGGTTTATCAAGAAGGTTTGAGACCTTATTGCTCTCTATAACTACCTGAAGG